>JAWQEG010006913.1:0-31235 GCA_033782935.1 Petrolisthes cinctipes
CGTTAGTTATTCCCCCGTATGTGTGTGTGTGTGTGTTTGTGTGTTTTTGTGTTTGTGTGTATTTGTGTTTGTGTTTGTGTGTTTGTGTGTTTGTGTGTTTGTGTGTGTGTGTGTGTGTGTGTGTGTGTGTGTGTGTGTGTGTGTGTGTGTGTGTGTGTGTGTGTGTGTGTGTGTGTGTGTGTGTGTGTGTGTGTGTGTGTTCTAATGGGTAAGACAACAACATCATTAATTTTACATCATCTCCATTACTTATATAGCTTAATTGTTTTTGGTCAGGTAAATAATTATATTCATACAGGTGAGGTCAGTCAATCAGGTTAGTTAGCTATCATATAATCTTTAATAATTAACTGGGTAGATCAAATCCCACTATATACATAAATTGAAAGAGGTACGAGCTACTCTATAATATATATACCGTACATACATAATTATATATATAAATACCGTAGCTGGGAAGAAGTAAAGAAGAGGAGGAGGAGGAGGAGGAGGAAGAGAACTTTATCCCCCCACCGTGAGAGCCTTGGGAATAACGTGCTCGGGGGTGGGGGGGGATGAGCTGGGGGGAGAGAGAGGGAGGGGGGGGGAACACAGCAGTCTCCAATCCGAAGCCACAAATTGCTATCATCGGGAGCTAGACATGTGTTCACCGGCTGTCTAAATTCGCGCTTTTTCGGGTGACCTGTCTTTGGCAACTTAGGTTAAGCCTGCACCGAGTAATGCCTGGCCTGGGAGCATTACGTGTCAAAAACCTCGTAGCTTTCTTTGTGTTATAGGCAGGTGGGGGTAGCAATTTCCCTGACTCCTGCCTGATGTTAAGGTGAGAGAGGTTCGGATCCTCATATGGAGCCAGTTACACCTTAGGATAGACGCAAATCTTAACCCAACCCCGTCGTTTGTAGACCCTCCTTTCTCTCTCCCTACATCCCTCCCTCCCTCCCTCCTTTCCTCCCTCTCTCCTTCTCCCTCCTCTCTCCCTTTCCCCCCTCTCTCCTTCCCACTCCCTCCCTCTCTCCTTCTCTCCCTCTCCCTTTCTCCCTCGATATCTGCATACCCTCCTTGAAACCCCCAAACCCCTAAACTCTGTCATTTGCAGCCCCTCCTCTCTCTCTCTCCCTCCCTCCCTCCACACCAGCATACCCTCCTTGAACCCCCCGTCCCCCCAACCCCCCAAACCCTCCCACCCTCCCTCCTTGAACCCCCCGTCCCCCCAAACCCCCCAACCCCCCAACCCCTTCTTCTTACACTGCAGGAACCTCTTGCCTTGGCTGTTTCTTTGGCCTGTGTAAGATGTTGGTGATACGACAATTACCAGTGTGGAGGAGAAGGAGGAGGACTGGCGAATACCCCAAGCAAGCAAGCAAGCATGCAACCAACCCACCAACCAAAAAAAAAAAAAAAAAAAAAAAAAAAAACACCAACCCCCCCACCAACCCACCAACCCCCCAAGCCCCCCCCAGCCCCCCAAGCCCCCCCACAAACCCACCAACCCCCCAGCCCCCCCCCCCCCGTTCCTATCATTGCCGGGGTATATTAGCACTTGCAAAGGCGAGCCAAAATGTATGCTTTTATCCCCCTGCATCACGCAAGAGTCCGCGCACTTAACTACAACCTTCACAATTAACACGCATCACCGGCATTGAATCTACCACCCCCCCCCCTGCCCCCCACCCCTTACCCCCGTTCCCTCTTTCTCCTGCCCCCCAATCCCCCCCACAACCCCCCCCCCCCCCCGTCAGACATTGTGGCTCCCGGCAACCTGTCTGTAATTACCTCCATGGAAGCGTCCCCAAAAGTCTCTTCTCTCCCCCCCCCCACGCCTCCCCCAACCCCCACCACCAGCTGAAAGGACGCTATTGTTGGAGTGCTATTGTCTGGCCTGGAGAGTCCTCTGGTGCCGTGCTGGTACAGTCACAGACAAAAGTCGTGTTGTCGTTTTTTCTGTCCGATAAATTCTCACACACACAGCAACAACGAGCCACACTGAAACACAAACCACACACAATGCAAACCACACACACCGAGCCACACTCAAACACAAACCACACACAACGACGACCCACACTCAAACACAAACCACACACAACGACGACCCACACTCAAACACAAACCACACACACAGAGCCACACTGAAATGCAAACCACACACAACGACGACCCACACTGAAATGCAAACCACACACACATAACGAGACACACTGAAACACAAACCACACACACATAACGAGACACACTGAAACACAAACCACACACACAGAGGCACACTGAAACGCAAACCACACACAATGAGACACACTGAAACACAAACCACAGCTCTACAAACTAAGACAAAATGCTTCGTGTGAATGTCCACATGCATGCTTTCACCAAATTTCGGAACCTAACTTTTGCCTCTCACTGTACACTCTATGTCAAAAGGAAAAAAAAAAAAAAAAAAGTCACACTACACTGTATAGAAATTTGATAATTAAGATGGATACCTTTAAAATGAAAAGATAATAAAACCTACTCTGTTATTCTTATGATGTTGGTGTTGTAAGTAAGTAAATATTTCATAACAATAACACACAGTAATTTATCCTTCTTTAGACTAGGCACAATGGGCTTATAATATTATGATCATGATTGTGTGTGTGTGTGTGTGTGTGTGTAGTAGTAGAATATTTTATGAACAGGAAGGTGAGGAAAGAGGAAACTTATGTCCCTCCCTTCTGTCTGTATGTCCGCGGCTGGAGAGAGAGATAGAAAGAGAGAGAGAGAGAGAGAGAGAGATAGAGATAGAGATAGAGATAGAGATAGAGATAGAGATAGAGAGAGAGAGAGAGAGAGAGAGAGAGAGAGAGAGAGAGAGAGAGAGAGAGAGAGAGAGAAGGAAAAAGAGAAAAAGAGAAAGAGAGAGAGAGAGAGAGAGAGAGAGAGAGAGAGAGAGAGAGAGAGAGACAGAGCTTGAGGTGAGGTGTAATAAATTCTACGGGTTACTGAAGCATTATTCTGGTGAGCATTACACTAGACCTGTGTTTTGGTGCTGTGTGTTTACCTGTCTTACTGATACCATCTGTGGGGGTGTGTTTGGGGAGGGAGAGGAGGGGAGGGGAAGAAGGGAGAGGAGTGGGAGGGGTGGGAGGGGTGAGGAAGATAGAGGAGTGGGATGGGTTAGGATATGGGAAGAACGGAGAGGAGGAGCAGGGGAGGGGAAGAAGGGAGAGGAGAGGCAGGGGTGAGGATAGGGGAGGGGAAGAAGGGAGGGGGGAGCATGGGGAAGAAGATAGAGGAGTGGCAGGGGTGAGGATAGGAGAAGAAAGGAGAGGAGTGAGAGGGGTGAGGATAGGGGAGGGGAAGAAGGGGGAGGAGTGGGAGAGGTGAGGATAGGGGAAGAAGGGAGAGGAAGGTGAGAGGGGTGAGGATAGGGAAGGGGAAGAAGGGAGAGGAGGGGGAGGGGTGAGGATAGGGGAAGGGAAGAAGGGAGAGGAGGAGGGGTGAGGATAGGGGAGGGGAAGAAGGGAGAGGGGTGAGGATAGGGGAGGGGAAGAAGGGAGAGGAGAGGGGAAGGGAAGAAGGGAGATGAGGAGGGGGACGGGTGAGGATAGGGGAAAGTAAGAAGGGAGAGGAGGAGGGGTTAGGATAGGGGATAGGAAACGAGACCCTCTGGCTGGCTGGCTGGCTGGCTGGCTGGCTGGCTGGTTGGGTGTTGGCTGGAAGAAGAAGAAGGGAAAAAAAAACAAGATTGTGTGATCAATGAGAAGCTGATTATTGAGGGAACGGCTTTGAGATGAAAAAAAAAAAAGTATTATTAGTTATTATAGTTATTTGTTGTTGTTAGCTGTTGTTGTTAGCTGCTGCTGTTGTTGTTGTTGTTAGCTGTTGTTGTTGTTGTTGTTGTTGTTAGCTGTTGTTGTTGTTGTTAGCTGTTGTTGTTGATATTGTTGTTAGCTGTTGTTGTTGTTGTTGTTAGCTGTTGTCATTGTTGTTGCTGTTAGCTGTTGTTATTGTTGTTGTTGTTGTTGTTAGCTGTGTTCCCTGAGTGCTGGAGTTTAAGTTGGGTACGGTTTTTTTTCCTTCCATGATCACTTTGGGAATAACAAGTGGGTGAAAAGCGGTTCTTCTTCTTATGTCCCTTCAAAATTAGACTTGGGGTTCTGAGATGTTGTTCGTTTTGTTGTTTTGGAAGGAAGGAAGGAAGGAAGGAAGGAAGGAAGGAAGGAAGGAAGGAAGGAAGGAGGGAAGGAAGGAGGGAAGGAAGGAAGGAAGGAAGGAATGAAGGAAGGAAGGAAGGAAGGAGGAAAGGAAGGAAGGAAGGAAGGAGGGAAGGAAGGAAGGAAGGAGGGAAGGAAGGAAGGAAGGAAGGAAGGAAGGAAGGAGTGGTCAAGTTATATCATGCAGTGGTTATGGAGGCGATGGTGGAGTGGAGTGACAGCTGTAATGATGATGATGATGTTGATGATGATAATAACGAGTGTACAATCAAGGTCGTGGAATTCGGAAAGATTAATTATTATTATTATTATTATTATTATTATTATTATTATTATTATCAAAACAAAGGTGACATCAGTGGGTCTTACACAGTTGGCTGAAAAGAATAATCACCTCAATATAGTTGCATGTAATAAATAGTTGCCTCTTTTTCCACAAGTGTACATACATACCTACCGTACCTACAGATAATAAATAAACCCCTCAAAGTATATAAGCCAGATTACCTTACAGTATAATCTCAGGCATCATTGATAACACACAGGCCACAGAATAGTACCGTACACAAACTTATAGGCACAGGATAATCACTGATGGGTGGAGTTAAGCTGGGTAAGTAAGCCTCTGTATGTATGTATACCTTTAGCCAGAGAGACACCCAGCCAGACAAGAGGGAATGTGTGTATGGATGGATGGAGGAATGGAAGAGAGTAAAGTAAAAATGGATGGGGAAGAATTTAGTGTGGATAGTGGAACATGGGGTTTATAAAGAAGGTGATGATGAGAATATACTGTATAGACGATAGGATGTAAAGTATTGGTAGAAAGTGTGTGATGATAAAGGTGTTGAATGGAATGCGAGACAGACAGTGTGAGACAGGAAGAGAGACATAAAAAGAGACAGGGACAGAGAGAGATATATAAAAAGCGTCATGTACAGAGAGATAGACATAAAACGGGACATAAAAAGAGGCAGAGACAGAGACAGACAGACAAACAGACAGTGTGAGACACATACATACACACACACAAGGAGAGAGAAAGAACGTCAGACCATGGAGTATATATAGGACAGAGGATGACCCAACTCCTCGTGATGGTGTTTTCCGCGTCAGGAAGCAGAGTGTTGGCCCCTTACAGGAATATAGATGAACATGTTGGCAAAACCCACGTCACTCCAATGATGACCAGGTGCTCTGATGTGAGGAGAAGACTGGATATACTGACTCATATTCGGCCCCTCTTTTCATCTAAGTATTTTCTTCACCCTCTCCCGACTGTATACTACTTTGACTCACATGTGGCGTTATGTGGTATACTCATTTCACAGGATGTTGTTCATTATATTAATATATATAGTTTGAGGATGATCACGAGGGCACGAGCCATTATTACTTTCGTCCTGACAAACTCTTGCACTCAACGAATGCCAATGTCCTTATTACTACTTTACTACATAGTTCTTCCACACACACACACACACACACACACACACACACACACACACACACACACACACACACACACACACACACACACACACACACACACACACACTGGAGCAAGACTATTCCTCTCTGATTCCCAGCTGACCAAGTTTTGCCTTTCTTTTTTTGTTGGGGCTAAATGAGGTAAACATGTCCCCCTGAGTGCCCTTTTTTTCCTGACAGCGGCGCCATGGCTTTAGTGGCGGCCAACACTCAGCCCCTTGTGAGCATAAATGGGATAAGAGGCTCGTGTTTACCTGACCACAATACCCAGATAGTTGGCCCCCCTCCCCGTCCTCAGGTTGCCACATCTCCTTCCATCCCATGTGCCTTCCCTCGCGACCCTGGTGTTGGGTGGTGGTAGACGTGGCAACAAAGGTGATCCGTCAAGCCACGAGTATGCGCTGATGCAACCCAGAAGATCCCAAGAGGCCGAAAAGAGCTTAAGACGGTATAAATTAAATGAGTGGTGGAGAGAGGAGCCAGCCCGCCACGAGATGAATCCCATAAGGAGTTTCAACACCCTGACTTAGGCTGAGTAAGAGGCTTTGCTGTAGCTCCATCGTAGGGTGGAATATATCGGTCTGGCTCTCACTCACTCCTAGATAACACACACACACACACACAGAGAGAGAGAGAGAGAGAGAGAGAGAGAGAGAGAGAGAGAGAGAGAGAGAGAGAGAGAGAGAGAGAGCACCGAAACACATGCACACATACACACACACACATATTAAAATATCTGCGACAAGTTCTCGGCGCAGAAGTAAATGCTTGCCCACTTAAGGTGTGTTCTTGTGATAGTGAATAGCTGCATGACATATACGAGTTGACCTTGTTAATTAAGGGAGTAGTATACAGTGTTGGAAAATCTGGAGCAACTGATTCCTCCAAACTATTCCAAGCAAAAGATCACCATTATTTTTGTTAGTCTGGTTTTGTTTCCTGGCATATTTTGGAGGACTCAAGACACTCCAATGTACCAAAAATATGCTGTTGTCCCCTCAACATTCATCGTTGTGGGTTTATCACTGACGATGGCTAAATATTTGACGTCCCAAAATTTTCAACTGGATAATGACGTCGTCGTAAGAGGCCCCGGTTCCTTTCCATGGTTTAAAATAATGGTTTCTGGCCGAAGCTTCCTACTCGTACATACTATAGCATTCCTCAGCCATGGTACATACTATCTCACCCTGTATATAGATAGTGTGTCGTGCACCTTGTAAGCTGTTTCACCTTTTTAGTTTCCTCTGGCCATTCCTGTGTTCCAGACCCTATACATATACAAAGGAATACAAAGGAATACAAAGAAAGTACATGCAGGCAACAGGAGACCCATAGTGGCCTTTTAAGAGGTCTGCTTTCATCATAACATACATACATACATACCTTCGTGTCTTTTACCACATTCGTTCTGTTTCTGCCAATGAGGGAGGAAGGGGATCATTGTCAGGGAGGTGGAGGGGAAAGACAAACACAGAAGAAGAAGGAGGGGGTCAACACATAGGAAAAGGGACAGGAGAGGGTCAGTACAGAGGAGGAAGAGGAGGAGGAGGAGGAAGAGGAGGAATAGAAGGAGGAGAAGGAGGAAGAGGAGAAGGAAGAAGAAAAAGAGGAAGAAGAGGAGGAGGAGGAGGAAGAAGAAAAAGAGGAGGAGGAGGAGGAGGAGGAAGGGAAGGTCAACACACGAAAAGAGAAGGGAGGGGAAAGGGTAAGCAATGAAGAGGAAGAAAAATAAAATAGGAAGAGGAGGATGGAAGGGGAAGAATGAATAGACGAGGAGAAGAAAAGGGGGGAAGAAAGGGACAGTCAGCATACGATTGAGGTGAAGGGGGGAGGCAGAAAGAGGGGGGGGGGGCAGAAGGAATATATATACATCATGAAAGTAGAGGGGGGAGGGGGAAGGGGGGAGGGAGGTAAGAGGAGGACCAAATGGCTGAGAAGATGAGGAGGAGATAACAGAAGTAAGTGGATCTGTCGGTGAGAGAGAGAGAGAGAGAGAGAGAGAGAGAGAGAGAGAGAGAGAGAGAGTGAGTGAAGCCTAGAGAGATACATACTTAACAGATGAAAGCGAGAGATAGACCACAGACAAACACACACAGAGATTGAGACACACAGATTACCTGAGGATTAGATAGTGAAGATGAAAGTGTTGAAAGATTCTTAAGGGGGAAGTAAAGTCACGAGCACTATAATAAGTATTCAGGTGTGCTTCGAATACCTAGAGACAGTAAATAAATACACAATAAGATCTCCATTGGAAATTCTGCGATGGTGAATTGGTGGACTGTTCAAAGCTTCAACCAAAGCTGTATACTTATTAATACTCGTGACCGTACAGTGTTGGTAAATTTGGAGTAAGTAAATTCCTCCAAACTCTTCCCAGCAACAGGACACCATTATTTTTATTTATTTGATCTTGTTTCCTGGCATATTTTGGAGGAATCATGGCACTCCAATGTACTAAAAGTATACTATATATTCCCTTAAGGGGGTGCTGGAATAAGGGGACAGGCTTGGGGGGGGGGGGTAGGGGGTGCGGGAGTAGGGGACAGGCTTGGGGAGGTTTTGGGGGGTGCGGTAGTATGGGACAGGCTTGGGGGGGTTTTGGGAGGTGCGAGAGTAGGGGGACAGGCTTGTGGGGGTTTAAGGGGGTGCGGGAGCAGGGGACAGGCTTGGGGGGGTTTAGGGGGTGAGGGAGTAGGGGGCAGGCTTGTGGGAGTTTTGGGGGGTGCGGGAGTAGGGGACAGGCTTGAGGGGGTTTAGGGGGTGAGGGAGTAGGGGGCAGGCTTGGGAGGAGGGGGTTAGGGGTGTGCGGGAGTAGGGGACAGGCTTTCTACCCACCCCAAGCTTGTCCCCCTACTCCCGCACCCCCCTAGAGGGTGAGGTGTACAGAACTCAACAAAATCATAATACTTAATATGGTAGTTAGGATATTTTATTGTTCATAATATATAAATTAATCCTTTGTTGCTGGTAAAGTATATGTTTTATTTTTACTTTAGTTTACCTTAGTTGTAGTGCAAGGATAATAGTTTTCTATTACCTGTTGTATCATAGAAAATCATCATATAATTGGATAGACTGCTATATATTTTGGTCTTTGAAAAATGTCTTGTAATTCACCTACGGTCTTGACCACGTGCTCACCAACTGTTACCCTCCCGAATGAGCTCAGAGCTCTTAGTGACCGATCTTTGGGTAAGGCTGGAACCTTTTCACACACCGGGATGGCGAGGTCACAACTCCTCGATTTACGTCCCGTACCTATTCTCTGCTAGGTGAACAGGGGTTACAACGTTTAAGGAAACAATCCCAAATTGTCTCTACCCAACCTGGGATTTGAACCCGGGCTCTCTCGGTTATGAGCTGAGCGCACTAACTACTACACCACCGGGCCATGTGTGTGTGTATACCAGATTGTAAATTCTTGCTGCCGTAATACCTAAATATGATTTGTAGTTGTATCTATGTTGTATTTAGCTATTAAATATACTTATGACCTTTAAGAATTACCATAGGCTTCATGTACAGACAGCAGCATAAATTCACGTCCATCTCATGTACTTAATATTGCTAATATGACCAGATAGTTGCATTCTGAACCAGTTTTTATTCCATCAACATACGTAATTTACCATATGAGAACTACATCTGTCATCTCTGCATTAAAATTGTATTACAACATCACTATAGCTAATACATACACAGGTGGATATGAAGCAAACTTATACTGCCGACTGTACATATTCATTCTCTTGTGAACACACTTACTACAGAATTAAAAATATTGATAAAGTGACGAGTCCATTACACTTCACACTTCATCTGTTTCAGTGTTTGCCAGCAATGCCTTAATGTGCCTATGTTCTTTATAAATGAAATTGAGTCTTATATATACATTCGTCCTCTTTTATAAACACACACTCACCTTTAGATATTTTGATTAAGCTGGCTACAAGATTTTCCGATGATGTCAGAATTACCATTTTCATATTGATAGGCGTCAAGAACAAACAACAGTACAAAATAACTAACTAATTAACTAACTTGCCAGCGATTTATTTCTTCTTGATATATTGGACTGACAATAGACTTACTAACTAACTAACTAACTAACTAACTAACTAACTAACTAACTAACTAACTTGTCAGCTATTTGTTCCTTCTTGATAATTATATTGGACTGACAATAGACTGGGGGTTTGGACTGGTCATGTGTTTTTCATTTGACATTCCTTCATTTGTATCATAGAGTATAATATGTCAAACAAAGTGAGTAAAAAAAGATATTGCGGACACTGAGAAACCCATGCAGCTTTACCACGTGTCATATATAGAAAAGTCTTTATAGTTTGTTTCCAGGATACTCTATATTAACCGCTGATGAGATGATTAAGGGACCCTGTGATGTACCGGGTATAGTCAGAAAATTGAAGATTAATGAGTCCTTCAAATATAGCCACGAAACACCACCTATATGGAAGGAGCTTGTTTCCTGGCATGGTCAGGAGGAATCAGAAGCCTCCAGCCAGTTTGCATACACGATCATAGGGTCCTTAAGGTAATAAAAAGAGTACTAGTCTTGGCATTTCTTTTATTTAGCAAATGTTAAAATCTGGTAGGTTGCATGTCATCAACTATGGATTAGCAAGGTTTGGGGCTGAGGTTTTGGTAACCTCCGTGTTTATCTAATCTGAGTGTCAAAGATGTGATATCTGTGCCTGAGTCAAGACTTTACCATCGCTCACATCACAGACAGACTAAAGCTAACAAACATTCTTCAGGAAGGAAGGAAGGAAACCTATAAAATGAACTAAGACTTGTGTTTGTTCGTTTTCCAGCCAGGGAGGGTTTGTGGCAAATTGTCTTGAACTTAAACTATAGATGGTTCATAGTAGCCTAAAATTCTTGAGTTTTCATGTGGTGGGTGGGTGGGTACTGTTTGGGTTGGTTAGTTAAATACACACACTCATAGACAATCAATCAATCCATCACCTTGATTAGTTAGATACACACACAAATAGACAATCAATCAATCCATCACCTTGATTAGTTAGATACACACACTCATAGACAATCAATCAATCCATCACCTTGATTAGTTAGATACGCACACACACATAGACAATCAATCAATCCATCACCTTGATTAGTTAGATACACACACACATAGACAATCAATCAATCCATCACCTTGATTAGTTAAATACACACACACATAGACAATCAATCAATCCATCACCTTGACACATGCACAGATGACACTTCCCGTCCGCCGTGACTGGTAAACACTGAGCATAATATTATCATCATAAGAGTGGGTTCACCAACATCATGTCATTGAGTTGCGTCCCTCCATCAACGCACTCATTCGCCACTAACGGAATTTGATTGTTTGTTTGATTCTCACATGTTTTCAAAGAACTAAGAAAACAAATAATGTCCCACGCCGTGCAGAATATACAGACGTGCAGAATTCTAACATCTTTATCATTATCATCATACGCGCATGCATCCTTAAAACACTCGTTACCGGTTCTTGTTTCCTTACTATGACGAACTGTGTTTGGATAACAATATATGACTTGGATCATTTTGACTTGGATGTGTGTGTGTGTGTGTGTGTGTGTTGCAATGCGTTGTGTGTGTTGCGTTGTGTTATGTTGTTTTGTTTTGTATTTTGTTGTGTGTGTTGTGTGTTGAATTTAGTTGTGTGTGTGTGTGTGTGTGTGTGTGTGTGTGTGTGTGTGTGTGTGTGTTGCGTTGAGTTTAGTTGTGTGTGTGTGTGTGTGTGTGTAATTAAAGTTTAATTATGTTTGAGTTTCCTTTCACAGACAAGGCGACAGCAACAGCAAAACAATTGTATGTAATTGTGTGGATATGAAGGAGGTGTGCGATAGGGAGGAGGAAGAGGAGGAGGAGTGTAATAGGAAGAAGGAAGAGGAGGAGTAGGAGGAGGAGGAGGAGGAGTGTGATAGGAAGGAGGAGGAGAAGGAGTAGGAGGAGGAGTAGGAGTGTGATAGGAAGAAGGAGGAGGAGAGGAAGCTAATGGTGAAGTGGCCATATTGCAACCACTAACCAGGCTGCAGGAATCGAGACCCGTGAGTCGATCATGAGTGAGTGAGTGGGAACGAACAAAATTATATTCATCCAAGACCAGCTCAACCAAACTTCAATGTCATGTGTAAATCGAGAGGACAAGGAAAGCAAGCAGTGAGTGAGAGAGTGAGTGAGTGAGTGAGATACCTCCTGCAAATACGCTCAATAAAGACGTAACAATATGTCATTATGGATGTAATTAGTTAGTTAATGCAGATGTCACAAAGCGCTATACATGTACAAAATTTGATGATGTCTTCCCTAAGCATGTATGTACAACTTGGCATTAATTGTAATTGGAGCTGACTAAAAAGAAGTGACCAAAGAGTGCAGTAGTATGTTTTGACTAGAGAGCAGAAGACACCCCAAATGGAGAACGATAAAGAGCGGCGAGATTATTATTATGAATTAAAGGGATGGTATATACTTTTGGTTTTTGGTACACTCGCAATCCAAAATAAATATCCAGGCTTGATTCGAAGAGCCTGATCGAGTATAAGCTAGCTCAAGCAAATATAAAACAGGATAAGCGGTGTAATTGGTTCACTAGTATGTCAAATGTTTCGAAATTTCAACAAGACCTGGATACATATTTTGGATTGCGAGTGTACATACATTGGAGAGCCTTGATGCCTCCAAAGTATTGCCATGCAGGAAACGGGACCACCAGGTGAACAAAAATAAATGTTGGTGGCTGCATGGTCCCCTTTTTGCTTGGAATATTTTAGAGGAATAAGTTGCTCCATAATATATTGATTTACCAACACTGTACTACCAAACCCCCTTAAGGGACCCTGTGTCGTATAGTCAGAAAATTGGAAGTATATGAGTCCTTCAAATATTGCCACGAAACACACTACCTATATAGAAGGAGCTTGTTTCGTGGCATGGTCAGAAGGAATGAGAAGCCACCAATTTTCATACACGATCATAGGGGCCTTAATTAATGTTAACCTTCATTTAATAAGCAACAACAGACGAACAAGTCGACGAAAAACTCTGGAGTCCAAATTATAATAATAATAATAATAATAATAATAATAATAATAATAATAATAATAATAATAATAATAATAATAATAATAATAATAATAAAAATAATAATAACCATAATAATAATAATAATGATAATTTCATAAGCAGCATCGGTGGTGGTTGTGGTGGTGGTTATAGTTGTGTGTTGTTATATGGCGAAAAATAATGTAATTAATTATAGTTACTGGACGAAATAGCTTTGGGAAAACGCGGCAGGAAACAAACTAACTCCTCGTGTGTGTGAACCTTGTGAGGAGAATATGATACATAATAAATTCTTCATTCTTGGTAACTAACTAACATTGGAGTGCCTTGATTCCTCCAAATTAAGTATGCCATGCAGGAAACGGGACTACATAGATTAATTAAAGGGAGGGAGTACAGTGTTGGTATATCTGGAGAAAAAAATGATTCCACCAAACTATTCCAACCAAGCAACACTCCACCATTTATTTTTGTTAATTAATCTGGCCCTGTTTCCTGATATGGCATACTTTGGAGGAATCAAGGCACTCCAATGTAACAAAAGTGAATTATACCCCCTTAAGGGAATCATTTACTGAGGATGAATTTATTGAAATCTGGGAAGCCCTCCAAGACTATTAAGATACCCTACAAGTCTAATTAATCAAAGTTGTCTGTTTCCTGGCATACATAGGCTAGTGTGGAGGAATCAATAGTCCACCAATTCATCCCCCCCAAAATAGATATGACTCGTTTAATTAGTGAATTAGCTTTACCTGTCCATCAAAGAAGTATTAAATTTTTATGAACGAGACATAAGGAGTAACACACCCTTCCCTCACTACCCCCATGTATGTATGTATGTATGTATGTATGTGTGTACAGTCGGCGGCAGAAGACCTGTCGCCTCACCTGCTTCACCGAGACATGCAGTGTTTATGGACTCGAGAAATACGCACGTTTACTGCACCTAATAATCTCGAGTCTATGAACATCGCGTGCCTCGGTGAAGCAAGTGAGGCGACAGGACTTTTGCCACCGACTGTACTGTACGTAAGCCTTCACCAAAATCTCTATTCAGTACGTACACACAGATACCCACGTCTGCCGTACAGTACATACATACACACTCTCTGTACATAAGCCTTCACCACCATTTCTACACACGGTAACCCTCGTTTTACCGTACACACACACAAACACACACTGTCTCGTCAGTCCTTTACTGTAACCGGAAAATATCATTATTATTATTATTATTATTATTATTATTATTATTATTATTATCATGACAATTCAGGAATGTCTTATTATTTAAATATATATGCATAAATGTATATACAGAATACAAGATGAAGGAAGATAGACGAGAACCCACCAGATAATTTGCAAGTACTCCCTATAGACTCTGGTTGTCCTACTAACAAACTAACCAACCAACCAACCAACTAACTAATTAACTAACCAATGTCTCCACCTTATCATTCCTGTGAGTGTGTGTATTATTTCCGACCTAATCAGTATGTACAAACTTGATATAAGAGAGTGAGTGTTAAGTTCCTGCCTATATATGTACAAACTTGATATAAGAGAGTGAGTGGTAAGTTTCTGTCTAACTGTATAGAAACACTCGATATTACAGAGTGAGTGTGTGTATTATTTCCTGTCTAACTGTATGTACACACTTGATTTAACAGAGTGAGTGTTAATTTACTGTCACACTGTATGTTCACACTTAATATATCAGAGTGTGTGTGTATTATTTCCTGTCTCTCACTGTATGTTCACACTTGATTTAACAGAGTGTGTGTTAATTTACTGCCTAACTGTATATAAAAACTCGATATTACAGACACTCCTTCCTGTACAGTACCTTGCAAATGGAATGGACGTGATAGAATTAATGCTGGGTGTGATGCAGCTTTTAATAACCAAGGCAACCCCAGTAGATATATTATTATTATTATTATTATTATTATTATTATTATTATTATTATTATTATACTCCTTCAGAAGCAATCCAACTCCAGAACTCCATGCTATGTATCCCTGAGAGTAACCTGCCTGACTCAGAAACATCCCACTAACCAAACAAAAAATCAATACAATTATTTTTTTTCTAAACTAAATACAATGCCACCACAATATTCCTCCTCCTTTTTTTTTTTTTTTTTTTTTTTCAAATGGCGAAAGAAAATTTTAGGGGGTATTAAATTTTATAGAGTGTTGGTAAATCTGGAGCATCTGATTCCTCCATAACTATTCCAAGCAACAGGCAGGGCACCATTATTCTTTTTGTTCATTTGGTCCTGTTTCCTGGCAAAAGTTTGGAGGAATCATGGCACTCCAATGTAACAAAAGTGAATTACCCTCCTAAATTAAGGTGGTCGGGTGTTGTGGTCGAAATGGAGTAGTATAGTTTATTTTTGTATTATTTACTTTTAATATTCAGTCTAGTTTCCTTCACTGGTTGTCTGTATCATACTGTATACTCTATCCTGACACACACAGACAGACAGTTTAGGTCAACCAACAGTATTTTCTTTCAGTTGTAGGTTTGAGATAGTAGAGGACATACGTTTATAATTATGGTCACATTAAGATTGTTTGAGTTCTCGCCAGAAGCTCCTCATAAATAATCTACCGTGTGAGATTGTTGTAAACATCACTTGTATCGTGTTGTTGTCTACCCAATCCTCCCTTAAGAACACCATTTAATTTGATTTGTTTATTTTTGCTTGTGATATGAACTGTTCTGATTGTTGTACGAACTAAATTAACTTTAACGAGCTACACGTCTCTGTCTGAACACATACTATCGTCTATAGAGGCTCAGTTTGAAACACCACTAATAATTCATTTTCGTAATCAACTCACCCAAACTTCATTCTTTTTTCATTCGCCTAACACAGATCCATCCATCCTCAGGAATACAAGGCTATTGGGGAGAGTATGTCTTCATAATAGTGCAATCAGTTTGATGTAAAATCATCATATAGATTAACCTGCAAATAACCTACTGAATAATGTGATGCACCAACCCTCAGGAAATTATCTGGTCGCAAGATACTGACTGGTTGGTACGGCTTTGGAAATACAGATGTAATCGAAAGGTATACAGTAGTTGTCGAGTTATGTCCTTCACAATAAAAAGAATTATTATATTATTATGCTGACAGATATACAGTAACTGCCGATATGCAACACCAAAGTCGTGATAAAGAAGTCTGAGAGAGAGTGTGTATGAAACCGAGCAATTGCTGTCATAGTAGATGTTGTTGATGTTAATGTTGATGATAATGATGTTGGAAATACTAACCTTCCTATGAATCTATCAACGTGACTACAAGACAGGCATTATTAGATTATAGCTTCCGTAAGAAATATAAAACAAAATTAAGTATTTGTTTTAAATAGTCATATAAAATTCGCGTCTTATTAACTGCCACGAGAGCAATAAAGTCCGTGTCTGTTTTCACATCTGCATTAGATAGTTATTTATATATATATATATTTTATTTATATATCACTAGTACAGTCGGCAGCATAAGTTCGCTTCATTTCCACCTGTGTATGTATGAGCTATCGGGATGTTGTAACACAATTTGAATGCGAAAACGACTGATATACTTTTCATATGGTAAATTACACATGTTGTTAGAATAGAAACTGCACGGTTCAAAATACAAATATCTAGTCATATTAGCATTAATCGGTACATGAGATGGACGCGAATTTATGTTACCGGCTGTACATATTCATTAATTAAGGCATATGGCCACAGACGACTCAATTTAGAAGATGAGGACGTTTGCTGCCTATACTTGTGTCCACTTTATATTATGTGATTGTTGAGGAGAACTTGGCTGTAGTTTTGGTCAGTCAATAACATCCCTCTGTCTCTGCTATCCTGTATGTGACCTGAGGATATGAACTATATACCATCAAGCTGTATTTGATGACATTGTTTGACTCATTAAGTGTTGATTCATTTATTGGAAAGGCTGACTGACATTGGTTGCCACTAAAGATATATTGCATGGAATTTGATTGACGTGTTGTTAATAATCTTCTTATAGGCATGTCACATTATAAAGGAATATTATCAAATATACTTCACCTAACTTTCCAACCTTAAAAAAATCAAGATAACTGACTCGACATAACATAGGAATCAATTATCACAGATATGCTGAACTGCCCAATAGTCAAATGATTATGGGATGAAAAAAAATCAGTTTGTTGTTGATGTGGGTCAGAACAGAGTCCACATTCACTCACTGAAGTCGTATATACACAGTCCAGCAATGTTTGTTTTCACAGGAGAATCAGTTGACGTCAGTGTGATTCAGTTCAGTCTTATTTTTCCTATCGCTTGTAATGACGATTCAAGATGTCTTCAGGATGCGTAATGAAAAGAGACAACTCATAAAAATTGATCCCTGAAAATTCTGTCTGCTGGGTTAGTTTTAGTGAATTGACAACTTGGTACCCACGTCCATCACATTCACCATCATGAGAGTTGGAACATTTAGATTGCCACCCATCAAACAACAAAACTAGTTAGCCTACAACAAAGATTACCTATTCAACAGTCGTTACCACAGCCAAAAGAACCTTAGCCTCACAATTATTATACCCTCATCATTATGTTCACCTTGTGTCTGGTACAGTATAAAGGAAAATACTTTCTTTACACAACCTATTTTTGTTAAAGACAAATATTGCATAACATTAGCATTATTTCAACGACCTCATAACATGATATTGATATTTTGTCAAAACATTATATAAAACTGGTAACTAAAAACAGTTCAAGCCTTTTCCATTTGTATGAAATATAGAATATACTGTTCATTATGCCAAGATTACTATTTGAGCACACTCATTGTTCATAAAAATTTGAACACAATGAGACTAATAGTGGTCCAAACATCAGTGTATAGCGAGTCTTTCATCATCACTTCTTGTTTATAGTCTGTGTATAAATGGCTTCAAAATGAGTGCAATGATGTGGTGACCTAAACATTTCTCGTACCACCATGTAAAATTAATCTCTAGTATTTGCATATTAATCTCGGTCATATAACACCATCACCCTTTATAAGATACTGAATAAACTCTCTGATGAACAAAAAAAGTATTAGGGGAAACGTAAATAATTTGTCGTCGCCTTCAGTGAATGAGACAAGTAAGTATCAATGATCAGAATAATGGTTGGTTGTTGTGTATAGTGTTCGTCAACCTTCACACATCTCATAAACTATACAAAACAAACTCCAGAGTTCAATAATATTAACTAGAATACTATACAAACAACATACTGTACTGGTAGATGGAAGCGATAAATACTAAACCTAACACCCTATCACGCACTTCCTTCCGACCCTTAATAAAGTGACTCAAATATTTAATTAAGTTTCTCAAGCCGAGTTTCATCAACCAGAGTACTGTACAAGCAACACTGATTTAAAGCAACAACAAGTACCTGACACCGCACAAATAACACACGGGAACATACATTTGTACTGCAGTACTTTTGGTTGGCGCGGTTCCTCGTGTGTGAGGGAGAGTAGATTGGAGTGGGAGAGATTTCTGAAATCCTCCAGAGTGATACACCCGCTCTGTGACTCCCTGGAGAAACAAGAGTTACTCTGAAACCCCCTGGAGAGACAAAGTTAATCTCAGGCCCCCTAGAGGGATAGAGTTACTCTGAGACCCCTAGAGAGATAGTTACTCTGAGACCCCTAGAGAGATAGTTACTCTAAGACCCCTAGAGAGATAGAGTTACTCTAAGACCCCTAGAGATAGAGTTACGTTCAGTCCCCTAGAGATAGAGTTACTCTAAGACCCCTAGAGAGATAGAGTTACTCTGAGACTCCCTGAAAAGACAGAGTTACTCTCAGACCCTCTGACCTACATTCTTGCTAGCCAACCAGCCTTTCTTAAACCGGCGTTACACTAGTCAAGCTTCCTCTAGCTCTTTACCAACTAAACCAGTACCAACCAACACCTAATGTTTTAATATCTTGTAGGTATTATTGGTGAACTGATCAGCGTTGGTGAAATAATCTAGATGAAGTCTGGCCATTCTAATGCTAGGCTGTACCGCCACACCAAAACAAACGACCGTCATTTCCTAGCGTCGTCTGTCTCTCAATATTTTCTTGAAGGATAATACAGAAAAAATGGCTCCACCAGACAACTAACTGTGCGAAACAAAATATCAAATTTACCCTAAGGCTGAATTAGGCATGTTAACCAACACAGTTCACTGACCCTGGTACCATGGACACAACACATCTCGACCCTCTCATAACATACTAATCTCGAATCATTCAAACTCGTAATGTATTCGTATTGTAATTACTTGATATAATTACACCATTTCATTACTGGCTTTGATGAAGCATGCATGAAGAGACATTGTCAGTGAAGAATCAACCTCTGTTAAACACCAATTTCTGTAAGACTCACAGAATGAATTTTAATGCGATACTACCAATCAAAAGAAGAGTCCCTCAATGATCGACAAACAAACTGAGTTCAAACGACGGAGTGTCCTAGAGAATGATGTAGAGAATACCAGGGTCAGCAGATATTTAACTGGGTGAGAGGGACGCTGCCTTCGCCAAGAGAAAAGTATTGATTATCTGTGCTCTCTACAAAAGAAAACTGAAAATTACGAAAGCGAGTCTATGTTCACTATGTACAAACAACAACATTCTCCCACGAGCATTATGCGTGATGGCGAGTGGTTGTGGTGTTGGTGGTGATGCGAGTTTGTGTATATTAACATCTATTATTACTTGTTTTGGGATATCAGTTCTCTATGTACAGTTTACAGTTTGAATATTAAGATTCAAATAAAAACAATAATAGTTACTCTTAAGTCTAAGTAAGGGGACTATTATCAAAGTATTTTTCAATGACGCACGTTGCGTAAACAATGGATGAAAAAAAAAAATCTACATCAGAAGAGAGAAACATTCTCTCCCAGACAATTATTAGGCTCCCAGACCAGCGGGAGCAAAGGAAAATCAATGTACGGGAACTGAATACACGTGACAACAGTGGTAACCAAAATAATGATGTAAACAAATCAATAATGGTAAACAAAACTAAGGAAAACACAAAAGATTTCACTAAGTTTATCCGCTTCAAGTGTGGAAGCGGGTCCACCCAAGGATACAACATTATGCTGCGAGTGATGGTATTATGAGCAGTGGTGATGGTGCTGAGGGAAATAGGACAGGGAAGGGAGACGCCTCAAAGGAGGGTACTCAAGCCATATGTTTTAAACGTGTATAAAGTACAGCACGTATAATACAGTACCTTCTATTCTTATAAGATGCTCACACAAGTTTTGGACTCGAGTATTTCGAATCTTCAACTATGATAAAAAATGATTACTAAAAACAACTTTTCTGAAATACTCCACCATGTGTATTTCACTATGATGGGAGTATAGGTAGGAACAACTACAACAAATCATCAGTGTACTAACACTCATGTTCAGAGACTGATTTGATTTGTGAGTGATGGATGATTTATGTTTAGTAATATGGCTGACAGTGCCCTCCAAAAATCTACAAAAATGGATTGGGAGTTACAATACTTCCCTTTACAAGGAATCGATGAGTTTTTCTTACATTTAGCCCTCCATATAATTCTCATCTCGAGACATTTTTGATGGTGAGATGAACCTTAGTGATGAGTCGACCCTCACCAGGACCCCGTGACCATCAAGGGTCCAGGTGCTTGTTGATTGTGGCTCCACTACAGTACAACACACAACACAGATTGTAAGATGTTAGAATCAAGACTGAAATATGATAACAAAACAGAACATACGACCCTGATGTGTTGGTGACCTCAGTGTGAAGACTCGTCCCCCACAATGAAGGGACGAGGCGACAACACGAGGTGATAAAATCAAGACTAGTCACTGCGTTTGTCACTCCTCTCCCTCTGTCCCACACTAAAGCAAGTCATGACGTTGAGGAGTGTTACAAACTACTGTACACAACTAAAACTGAGGAGCATGATGGTGTGAGGATCATCTAAATATCTTCCAGCGCGGGGCACGACGTCTCAAGGAGGGCACTGGTGCGTTTCAGGCAGATGTCGGTAGCGCCTCCCCTTGCTGGTGATGCCTCTGTTGATGGTGCTGCTGCTGCTGCTGGTGCCTCTCCTGCTGGTGCTGTTGTGGAGACGTAGAGGAATGGCCTTGGTGATGTGACGTCTCCTCCCCCTGTCGGAACATACTAGTGTTAAGATAATAAAAATGGACAAACTTAAAGACTCACATCCATACTGCATCATCAACAAGCATGACAAAACTTTATATTGTTGTTTATATCTACCGAATTCTATGAACATGTCTGCACCAATAAGGTTAGACTGTCTCCTGGAGAAATACTGAAAACGGTTTAACTGAACCTCACTGCATACGCTCTGCTCTCCAACTTGTTCTTATCGCTACCATCAGTATTACTTAAGACATTTTTTTTTACTGGAGTTGCGCGAACACAGTAAGTACACATTGAGAGCGTGTTCAACATCATCTCTAAATTATTTTAAAGTTGCAAGACAAAAAATAGTGTTAAGGAATTGACAGTATTTTGTGTTTGGGTAGTTGACTACCTTTTTGCTTTAATGTTGAATACCAATATTTTGTTTATACAGTGTGTTGTATTTCCTCTGTCTGTTTATAAGCTATTTATTTATACAGTGTATTGTATTTTCTCAGTCTGTTTATAAGCTACTTTACTTATGTTCATGAGTTGGAGAGGGAAGGTGGTGTTGGTGGTGTTGGAGAGGGAAGGTGTTGGTGGTGGGTTGGAGGTGGGTTGGTTGTGGTGGGGTTGGTGGGTTGGTGGTGGTGGTGTTGGTGTTGGTGTTGGAGAGGGAAGGTGGTGGTGTTGGTATTGGTGGTGGTGTTGGTGTTGGTGATGGTGTTGGTGATGGTGATGGTGTTGGTAGTGTTGGTGTTGGTGCGACACAGTATAGTAAAGTTGCCTTACCCTCTGTGACTGGGGTTGGGTCGGGGTTGTAGTGGGGTTCAGCACCTTCACTCCCCACCCTCACTACTGACATCACCTTCGGCGTTGGTTGTGCTGCCATCAGGTCATTCTGGGGTCCAACCTCATCTGTAACAGGTCATTTGAGGTCAGGTCATGGGGGCATAATATGGACTAAAATGTTATGGACTAAATATATCTAGAATCAGTTGCTCAGATTTACCAACATTGCACTCCCCCCTTATTAAGGAGATAATAAATTAACTTTGGAGGATTCCTACTGATTCCCCCAAACCACACCAGAAACAAAACAATAGAACCTCAGTATACAGTAGGGAATGTATGTTGTTTTCTTGTATTGTTTCGAAGGTGTGTGTTGACTCCATTGTTTACAGCCACAAGACATAAACCACCACCACCAACACCACCACCACCATCTCAGACTGAACACACATCCAGAGTAATTATATTATTATTATTATTGTACAGCGCCTTTCCCTTCTCTGTCTCTGTCTCTCTCTCTGTCTCTCTCTCTGTCTCTGTCTCTCTCTCTGTCTCTGTCTCTCTCTCTGTCTCTGTCTCTCTCTCTCTCTCTCTGTCTCTCTCTCTCTCTGTCTCTCTCTCTCTCTCTCTCTCTCTCTCTCCTCTCTCTCTCTCTCTCTCTCTCTCTCTCTCTCTCTCTCTCTCTCTCTCTCTCTCTCTCTCATCTCTCTCTCTCTCATCTCTCTCTCTCTCTCTCTCTCTCCTCTCTCTCTCTCCTCTCTGCTCTCTCTCTCTCTCTCTCTGTCTCTGTCTCTGTCTCTGTCTCTGTCTCTGTCTCTGTCTCTGTCTCTGTCTCTGTCTCTGTCTCTGTCTTCTGTCTCTGTCTCTCTCTGTCTCTCTCTCTCTGTCTCTCTCTCTCTCTCTCTCTCGTGTCTCTCCTCTCTCTCTCTCCTCTCTCTCTCTCTCTCTCTCTCTCTCTCCTCTCTCTCTCTCTCTCTCTCTCTCTCTCTCTCTCTCTCTCTCTCTCTCTATCCCCTGAGACTCCAACCTTGAAACCCTCAGCTGAACGCGGAAGCCATACTGGGTGACCAACTTTACCATGCAGGCTTCCCTCACCGTCACCCTCACCCCTCACCCTCACCCTGATATTACTCTCCCTCACCCCTCTTTCACTACACCACTCTTCTCACCTCACCCCTCAAGCCCACCTCACCCCTGACCCCTCACCCTGACATACTCTCCCTCACCCCTCTTTCACTTACACCACTCTTCCTCACCCTCACCCCTCACCATCACCCCTCACCATGACACTACTCTTCCTCACCCCAATCTCCCTCACCCCACTTATATTTCCACCCTTCCACCCTGACACTCTCTCTCCCTCACTCTTCTTCGCACTTCTCTCCCTAGCCCCCCCTTTTCCTCTCCCTCACTCACTCCACTCCCTTATCCTCTCCCTCACTCACTCACTGCACTCCCTCATCCTCCTAATACTGTCGTCACATAACCTTCATGTTTTAATCCCTTAACATCATCCCTTACCATTCTCCCTCCATCCCTTACCACTCTCCCTCCATCCCTTACCACTCTCCCTCCATCCCTTACCACTCTCCCTCCATCCCTTACCACTCTCCCTCCATCCCTTATCATTCTCCTCCAACCCTTACTACTCTCCCTCCATCCCTTACTACTCTCCCTCCAACTCTACCACTCTCCCTCCATCCCTTACCACTCTCCCTCCATCCCTTACCACTCTCCCTCCATCACTTACCACTCTCCCTCCATCCTTATCACTCTCCCTCAATCCCTTACTACTCTCCCTCCAACCCTTACCACTCTCCCTCCATCCCTTATCATTCTCCCTCCATCCCTTACCACTCTCCCTCCATCCTTTACCACTCTCCCTCCATCCCTTACCACTCTCCCTCCATCCCTTACCACTCTCCCTCCATCCCTTACCATCCTCCCTCTTCCCTTAGCATTCTCCCTCCATCCCTTACCATCCTCCCTCTTCCCTTAGCATTCTCCCTCCATCCCTTACAACTCTCCCTCCATCCCTTACCACTCTCCCTCCATCCCTTACCACTCTCCCTCCATCCCTTACCACTCTCCCTCCATCTCTTACCACTCTCCCTCCATCCCTTACCACTCTCCCTCCATCCATTACCACTCTCCCTCCATCCCTTACCACTCTCCCTCCATCCCTTACCACTCTCCCTCCATCCCTTACCACTCTCCTCCATCCTTACCACTCTCCCTCCATCCCTTACCACTCTCCCTCCATCCCTTAGCATTCTCCCTCCATCCCTTACCACTCTCCCTCCATCCCTTACCACTCTCCCTCCATCCCTTACCACTCTCCCTCCATCACTTACCACTCTCCCTCCATCCCTTACCACTCTCCCTCCATCACTTACCACACTCCCTCCATCCCTTACCACTCTCCCTCCATCACTTTACCACTCTCCCTCTCCCAGACCCTGTGATCGTGTATGAAAATTGGAGGCTTCTGATTCCTCCTGACCATGCCACGAAACAAACAAACCTCCTTCCTATATAGGTGATGTTTCGTGGCAATATTTGAAAGACTCAATGATCTGGAAGGAAGAAAACCCACAATGGTAAAGTAGACAAAGAGATATAATTATTTAATGCCATATATCTAGTTTCTTCGACGACTATGACCTTCTCGAGTGGTGAATAGTCAAAGAGAGAATGACGTCATTTTCTCTTTGACTATTCACCACTGGGGGGAGAGAGAGAGAGAGAGAGAGAGAGAGAGAGAGAGAGAGAGAGAGAGAGAGAGAGAGAGAGAGAGAGAGAGGTGTATAGCCTATTATGTAAGAATATGTGTGGGAGGGAAGAGAGTAAAGAGGAATTGTATGTATTTATGTACGTATGTTGGAAGCGGCGTCAAAACTCTATGGTACAATATTATCTCTTCGTCTACTACATTGTGTGTATCATCGATTTGTTTGAAGAGACTCGCGTATTATCTCCAAATTTCTCACTACATCACAGAGTCGAGTCCCTTAATTTAGGGGGGAAGTACAGTGTTGGTAAATCTGGAGCAAAAGATTCTTCCAAACTATTCCAAGCAACAGAACACCATAATTTTGTTCATGTGATCCTGTTTCCTGGCATATTTTGGTTGGAGGAATCAAGGCACTCCAATGTACCAAGAGGGAATTAATTACCCCCTTAAGGGAATAATGGTGAGTGCTATCGATTCCTCCAAACTATGCCTGGAAACAGATCACTTCAATATATCGCCAGAAGATATGGTTTTGTAGCATAGTTTGGATGAATCAGTTGGCTTCAAATGGTCCCAGCATGAAACGACCCCTTCATTAAAAGTCCCTCCCCTCCCTTCCCCCCCCCCCCGCCGCCCCCTCAACGCCTGACCTGACCTGACCCGACCCGACCCAGGCAATGATGAGTATGTAAGTCGTGGTGGGCCGAGGAAGAAGCAAGTTATATATAGCGGTGGGATGCCAATATACAAATTAAAGGGAACCGACACAGCATCGACCCCCAACACCCCACACCTCGCCCCCACTAACACTGGTCTGTCTGTGGCCTCCCCCCTGCCCCCCTGCCGTGCCCCCCCCCCCTTCCCTGCCAGCCCACCACCAAATCGAACCGCAGAGTCTCTCATATACCGCTCGTTGCTGACACTCCTATCTTTGGTGAACTCCTGGCAGAAACCTAACCTAACCTAACTTAACCTAACCTTTCCTTACCGGTACCTGTTTTATATAGTGTGCACGTGTTTCTGTTTGTGGTTTATGTATGTGTATATGTGAGTATATTGTAGTAGTAGTAGTAGTACGTGATGGACACACTGAATGACCTCAATCGTGACCAGACAAAGAAACTCTACTACTAGATGCCTACTATTATTTAAGATTTAAGTATTATGAAGGGGCCATGTGAGATAGTCAGAAAATTGGAGCTACAGTAAGTGAGAGCCTTCAACTAACTATTGCCACGAAACATCGCCTATAAGTAAGGAGCGTGTTTTTTTGTGGCATAGTCAGGGGAAATCAGAAGCCTTCAATTCCCAAACACGATCACAGGGTCCGTAAGTCACAGTTCGCTACGTATCACCACAAATGCGATCTGAGCAATAAAGTGTTTAGTAATGTTATGGGTCTTGCTTTAATCATGAATAATAATTTCTTTTTTAGTTGTGTAATTAGAGCAGTCGCGTTAAATTTCGATTCAGTTATTATGAGAACGAGAAATGTATGTAGTAAGGCTATATAGACTTTAATGATTATAATGTATATGTGTGTATGTATACCTTAGTGAGGTTTGCGAGGTACGCCTCCATGAACTCTTTGGACATCTTGTGTGGATGTGCGATGGGTTGGTTACCACTGAACGCTTCGGGTAGCGGTGCCATCCTCGCCTCGGGCATCCCCACCCCGATCCTATCCCTGACCTATGATAACCCGGAGGTCTGACGCCGGTGATCTGAGGGTCCCAGAAGAAGATGTAGTAGAGGGAGAGCAGGACCCCAGCGCCGGAAATGCCAGAGCAGTAGGCCATCACAGTCACGATCCTAATGACTTTCTTGTGAGGGCAGACGACCCTGGTTTTCCTTCTTGGCCTCCTCTCCCTTCTTCTGGTCTGCCTCGTTTGTCATCTTGTATCAGCTTTTCTTCACACGTTGAGGGGAAAATGGAAGGTTGATTGTTTTGACCTCCAGGTGTTGAAAGGACTGCAGAGGGGGATGGATGTCGTCTCTCCCCACACCACTCCACTAACTGCGACAACACACTAATCCCTACAATCTTATATACGAGCCAGACACAGGCACGGTCGCCACGTCAGTAATTTTTAGTCACTGATATTTAAGACTAGCTCTATCGGCTATTCGGCTCCCTCAGACAACTGCAGGTGAAGTACGGATACGTTCTACTATTTTCATTACTCATGTGCGAGACAAGGTTTATGGAACCAAAGGAATTAATTATAAAAATGAAAATTGTTGAGTGTTGTGGCGGCTCTAGTGACGGTGGAGGTTGACACAGTAACACACTGAAGCAACTCAGACACCTCACTGGCTTCCCGCTTTCACGTTCCATTCCAAGCCTTTCCTTCCTTCCCTCCGTCCCTGCCTTCCTCCCTCCCTCCCACAGTCCCTCCCCTTACCACGACCTGTAACCCTCCCTCTCCTCTCATACTGCCAGTCTCCTCCCATCCTTGACCTCCTTACTCTTCCTTCCTCTAACAAAGCCTTACTCTATGTATTCTGGTGTGCATCTGAGTGGGTATTTTGAAGGGTTAATCCAGTATGTGGACACTATGGAAGACTACTGATTACTCCAAAAACTATACCATTAACAGACAGACAGACAACCTGATTGTCTGTAGGAGGATTGTCTGTTTTGTTACAAAGTTTGGAGGAGTGAGTAGCCCTTCTATTGGTTCTCAGAGATTACCCCATTAAGAAAAACATCAAAGAACAGGCACAAGTGAAAATAAACGTTAACCTTGTTTGATGAAGCACCGAATACAAAGGCTTCAGCATCATGGGAAACCTTGTAGTTGTTTGTATTTAGTGGAGGGAATGAGGACACACGATAGGTAAGACAATGACTGCGTACTTGGTGACTGTGGAGGGGGAGACAGGAAAATGGGAGTTAGGGAGGGAAGGGAGAAAGAGTGACTGGAGGGGGAGAAAGGAAGAGGGCACAGGGAGGGAGTGAGGGAAGGAACGGAGAAAGAGTGACTGTGCAGGGGGAGGCAGAAAGAGGGCACAGGGAGGGAGTGAGGGAGGGAAAGGAGAAAGAGTGACTGTGGAAGGGGAGGAAGGAAAGAGGGCACAGGGAGGGAGTGAGGGGAAGGAACGGAGAAAGAGTGACTGTGGAGGGGGAGGTAGGAAAGAGGGTACAGGGAGGGAGTGAGGGAGGGAAAGGAGAAAGAGTGACTGTGGAGGGGGAGGAAGGAAAGAGGGTACAGGGAGGGAGTGAGTGAGGGAGGGGATGGAAGGGAGAAAGAGGTCACGGACGAAAGTGTTAACTCCTTTGTGTATATTTTGATATGCAGATACTTATGAATTGTACGAGAGTGTAAAGTCTTTAATAAAAATACACACGGGGTGAGGTGGTAATAAGCATGAAAAAAAAAAATAACATCTAATAATAACAAAGAATAAAAAACATCGAATAAAATAAAATAGAATAAAATAACTATGTGAGTAAATTAAAAAAAAAAAAAAAAAAAAAAAAGGTTTCCATGATAATACAAGAACAAAAAATAATTACGAGAGGAGAGAAAGGAGGAAAGGGAACAACAACAAAAACCATGGAGAGAGAATGAGGTGACAGAAGGAAGGGAAAGAGAGAAAGAGAAGAGTAGGGGGTAATTGTTGGATTAGAGGAGGAAGAGGAGGAGGAGTAGGAAGGAGGAGGGAGCTAACCAACCAACCACACCGACCTACTTGGATTCACGCCCACCACACCCACGAAAATGTAGGTCGAGGAAGGTTAGTGGGTAAGGCTGGATGGATACTGAGGCTGAGAGAGAGAGAGAGAGAGAGAGAGAGAGAGAGAGAGAGAGAGAGAGAGAGAGAGGGGGGGGCATCATGGTGGTTGGTTGGTAAAGAGGAGTAGGGAGATTGTATGTTACATAGAGTTACATAGAAACACAGACCACAACAGACCTTACGGTCCACACGAGGTGACCCTGATTAGAAGTTACTGGTAGAGAATGAATTACTCCCCAGTGATAGTCGTAGATAAGGATAGCAAAGTAGAAGGCTCTCTCCCCCACCCTCCAATCCCTCCGGCCTGAGCGGTACAGGAAATAAAGTCAGGAATGGGAACCTTGTGGGGTTGGCAGAAATACTCCACAAGGAAATTTTATAGGAAAGATAGAAAGTAGGTGAAATTTGGCTAACTTGCCACCTGTAATGGGCCAAAATTATTCATTAGTAAACATTGTAAGTCGGGGATTAGACGCAAGGTGTTTATCTAAGCGACGTTGAAGCTGTCTACGGTGTTACAGTCAATTACGTTACGGGAAGCCCATTCCATAAGTTAACTACTCGGTTAAAAAGAAATTCTTTGATTCGTGCGAATTAAAAGATTTACCTATGATTTTGCAGCCGTTTCCCTCTCGTGTAGTTTGATTGATCGATATTGAAATATTTGCTGCAGTCCATATTATCTATGCCTTTGATTATTTTAAATACCTGGATTAAGTCACCTCTCAGTCTACGTTGTGTCAATGGGAATAGATTTAGATCACTTAGCCGCTCCTCATACGCTTTGTTACTTAGACTTGGTATCATTTTAGTAACTCTACGTTGGACTCGTTCCAATTTTGCTATATCTTTCTGGTAGTACGGGCACCAGGCTTGAACACAGTATTCCATAAGGGAACAGACCAATGAATTATACAAAGTGAGGATTGTGTCTTTAGACTTATACTCGAATGCTCTGCCAATAAAGCCGATAGTTTTATTTGCTTTCTTAATTACTTCCGTACACTGCTGACTGGGTTTTAGGTTACTTGATACTGTTACCCCTAAGTCTGTCTCTCGATCCACGCTTTTAAGTTGCTTACCATTTAACGAGTAGTTTGCTGCTATGATACGATGTCCGATGTGGAGCACTTTACATTTATCTGCATTGAAGGACATTTGCCAAGTTTTCGCCCAATTTGACAATTTATCGAGATTATCTTGCATTTCTTTAGTCTGTGCGTTAGTGAGTACTGTATTGCAATTTTGGTGTCATCGGCAAACTTCGATATTATGCATGAGAGGCCTTCGTCTGTCGTTTATGTAAACTAGGAATAGGATTGCCCTAAAACTGACCCCTGTGACACCCCGCTCGTAACGCCTGTCCAACCTAGAAGATTTTCCATTTATTACCACGCGTGTTTACGGTTTCTTAGCCAGTTCTCTATCCATCTTACGGTATCGCCTTGGATTCTGTGTGATTTTAGTTTAGTTATTAAGCGTTTATGGGGAACTTTGTCAAAGGCCTTTTGGAAATCTAGATAAATTATGTCTACTGCTTTATTCTTATCGTATTCATTGAAAATGTCATTTAAAAAAGTCTAATAGGTTCGTTAGGCAAGAGCGTTTATTACGAAAACCGTGTTGAGTGTCTCTAAGTAAGTTGTTTCCTCTAAGTTATTTGTAAGTTTATCTCGTATGATTGTCTCTAGCATTTTGCCAACGACTGAGGTTAGGCTGAGAGAGAGAGAGAGAGAGAGAGAGAGAGAGAGAGAGGAGAGAGAGAGAGAGAGAGAGAGAGAGAGAGAGAGAGAGGTGTATAGCCTATTATGTAAGAATATATGTTGGAAGGAGAGAGAGAGAGAGGATTGTATGTATTTATGTATGTATGTATGTTGGAAAGGAATAAAGAGTGAAGTATATGTCTGAATATATGTTGGAAGAGAGAGAGAGAGAGAGAGAGAGAGAGAGAGAGAGAGAGAGAGAGTAGTGAAGGGAGGCACATGTGGGAAGTGAAAGGGAGAGTGGGTGTGATGACAGGAAAGAGAAAGATACAGTGTTTTGACCCAATAACAGAGAGAGAGAGAGAGAGAGAGAGAGAGGAGAGAGAGAGAGAGAGAGAGAGAGAGAGAGAGAGAGAGGACTGGAGGAAAGGTTTTGGTGACAAGAGGAAGGGGTGAGGTAATTGAGTGGAGGGAGATGAAATAAAATAAACACAAAAGTAAAATAAAAAATGAATACAAGATAAAATAGATAGAGAAGAGGTAACAGAACAAGATGAAGTGACAGAAGAATGAATAATGTGTTTTGATTATGAGAAAATATAAGGAAATGAGGGACAGCAAGATACAGATGAAAACAAGTGTGAAGTGAAAAAAAATGGGTTAAACTTCAGATCAAGTGGTATAAAAAACGGACGAGTAAATAAACAGAAACACTGAGACAGTGGATTTTATTATTATTATTATTATTATTATTATTATTATTAGTAGTAGTAGTAGTAGTAGTAGTAGTAGTAGTAGTATATTATTATTATTATCATTATATTATTATTATTATTATTATTATTATTATTATTATTATTATTATTATTATTATTATTATTATTATTATATTATTATTATTATTATTATTATTATTATAACCAAGATAATAGATAAACTTTTTTTTTTTTTTTTTTTGGTGGGAGGTGGTGAGGGGGTAAATAGAATCCAAAATAGTGTTAATTTATCCACACTGTGCATTATATTATATAGACTTAGATTACAGCTGCCATTGTACAGAAGAAGGAATAGAAGGGAATGTGAGAGGTGAAAGGAGAGATACACATCAAATAATACGAATATCACACAGATTTCCTAGTAATCTGTATATCCCATATAGAACATTATTCTAAGCTAACGTTGCATTTATTTATAAAGCCCAAGTGTTATTTTTATTCACTTACAAATAGATAAATTATATAAGGTCTAC
>JAWQEG010006914.1:0-25000 GCA_033782935.1 Petrolisthes cinctipes
AGTGAGGTGAGGAAGAAGCTGCATGGGGTGAGGGAGAGGGTGATGTAAGGTGAGGATAGAAAGATGAAAGAATGAGTGAGTGTGTGAGGTGAGGAAGAGACTGCATGGGGTGAGGGAGAGGGTGATGTAAGGTGAGGATAGAAAGATGAAAGAATGAGTGAGTGTGTGAGGTGTGGAGGAGACTGCATGGGGGGGAAGGAGAGAGTAAGGTGAGGATACAAAGATGAAAGAATGAGTGAGTGTGTGAGGTGTGAGGTGTGGAGGAGACTGCATGGGGGGGAAGGAGAGAGTAAGGTGATGATTGTGAGGAGTTGGGGTGAAGGAATGGGTAAGCTAAGGTGATGATATGGTGATAGAAGAATTAGGGAGAAAAGAATTGAAGAAGAAGTATAGGGTGAGGGTGAGGATATGGAGAGAAACGAATAGGGGTGTGTGTGGTTTCGGATGAGGGAGTGAGGGAGGAGGTAAGAGCTATAGTACCACAACCACTACCACTACCATACCATACCATACCATACCATACAGTCTTTAGCGACCACCTCCGTCACTACCATCACACAACCATCACTCCATACTACCACCACTACCACACCAACCAAAACAAACAACAACGACTACCAAACAAACCAAAACAAACAACAACCACTACCACACAAACCAAAACAAACAACAACCACACCACACAACCACAACCACCAAACAAACCAGAACAAACAACAACCACTACCACACAAACACAACATACAAAAACTACCACACAAACCACAACAAACACGTAACAACCACTACCACACCACACAGTCTTTAACAACCACTTCCATCACTACCACTACCACCACCACCACAACAAACACCACACAATCCACAACCACCACCACCACCAACCACAACCACCACAACACAACCTCCGAATATGTAAAAAAAAAATAAAAAAAAAATAATAATAATACCTGCGTCTACATATATATTTCCGTCTCTCACCTGGCTAATTACCCCACCTGTAAATAGTCGGGTCTGCCTCCGCCCTGTCTGTTCACCTGTCTACCTGGCTAATTGATACAGCAGCCGGCCCCCGTCAAGTTTCCCACCTCGGGGTAATTATTGTGGTCAAACTACCCCTGTCAAAGCCGTCCTGTTCCATGAGTGGTGTTCACCGCAGTCCTTTCTTTTCTCTTGACTGCCTGCCTGCCTGCCTGCCGGTTTTTTCCTCATTGCTTGCCTGCCTCTTTGTTTATTTTCCCTCCCTGCCTACCTTAATTCCTGCTTGCTTGTCTCTTTTCCCTCTGCCTCCCTTTCCCTGCCTGCTTATTTCCCTTTGTCTACTTTGCTTGCTTTCCTTAGTTAACTCTGCTTTTCTCTCTTTGTCTACCCTTTTTTCCTTTCCCTTGTTTACACTGCCTGCCTTTCTCTGTCTCATCTTTCCTTTCTTGCCTATGCCTGTCTTTCTTCCTGTGTCTCTTCTGCCTCTCCTCCCTTCCTTTTCCCTGCCTGCCGTTTCCCTCCCTGCCTGCATATACCTTTTCTCCCCTGCCTACCATCCTCTGTCGACGCTTTGTACTGCATATTACAAAAAAATTAATGTTTTAATAATGACAAGAGTAATCGAAACGCAACACATGTAAAAAAGTGTGGGAGTTATAGGAAAAGTATAGTCGAGAAAATAGATACTGTATAAATATGTGAAAGGTGATAGATAGCCACATAATATACAACACCGCGAGAACTGGTAACAAGAGTCGAATCACTATACTGTACATCAAAATTAAAGGTTTAACGTCAAGGCAAGAAATAGTCAGGCAGCCATTGCATGAAAATATTGTTAAAAGAAAGGCCAAACTATTTCACAAATTATACTACTAGGCTAATATATAAAAAAATCAGAGAGAGAGAGAGAGAGAGAGAGAGAGAGAGAGAGAGAGAGAGAGAGAGAGAGAGAGAGAGAGAGAGAGAGAGAGTGTGTGTGTGTGTGTGTGTGTGTGTGTGTGTGTGTGTGTGTGTGTGTGTGTGTGTGTGTGTGTGTGTGTGTGTGTGTGTGTGTGTGTGTGTGTGTGTGTGTGTGTGTGTGTGTGTGTGTGTGTGTGTGTGTGTGTTGAGAGGCGGCCATCACTCAGTACGCTTGTGTGAGTCACCATCGAGTCGAGTTTCTACACCAACACTTAATTAACGAGAGAAAAACTCTTGACGGTATTATTGGAGTGCTATTGATTCCTCCAAAGTATACCAGGAAACAAATCGCCCCCTTCATTACTACTAAATAGATGATCCTGTTTCGTGACATTGTTTGGAGGAATCAGTAATCCTCCAAATTTTAAAACAGAAAAAAAAAAAAAGAGGTTCTCCCCCCCCCCCCTCTTAAATCTGTCCAGAGAGCACGTAACATTTTGACAACATAATTATGAGCGAATCTTTGGCTTTCTTTCCTCAGTCGTTCCGTTCGTCAACATTCCTCATCTAAAGTTGTGCTCATTTTTCTGTGGTATTTTTTTTTTTTTTTTTTTTTTTTTTTTTTTTTTACGTTCATTCATATTCTTGACAGTTACTGACGTTTATAAATTAATATGATATTTTGTCTATTAATTACGAGTTATAATATTTTGAGTTATAATATTCTTTCTTAAGTAATATTAAACTAGGTGTATTATTATTATTATTAAGATATTTTGACACTCTTTTAACAATGCAGATCTTTTTTTTTTTTCCTTCTTCTTCTTAGTAAAGTAACCTTGACCATTACTTATAAATTGTCAGAGAAATGTTCAAGTTGTTTTTGTTTTTGTTTTGTTTAATGAATGAACGCTCTAAGTATCTAATCCGAACCATGACTTCTACCAATAAGGAATGATTTGTCGCTTCTTCTTTTTTTCTTTTTTCTTTTTTCTTTTTTATTTTTTACAACAAACGTTTTAGCTGAATGATTCCGAGAAGAACAAACAGGTTTTGATTATAAGCGATAATTTGACGTGCTTATAACTGCTCAGACGTTCATTTTCAGCAATCGTTGGTTAATTACGACTGATTATTTTGCCGTTCTTTATACAGTTCCAATGATTATTTAATAAAACCTGACCGTAACTACTAGGGAACGGCAGATATATAATAAAATACTATTATTTAACTGGCAACTTTTGATAACACGAATATACTAGATTTGTTAATCTTATTTTTTCAACAGATCGATTCTTCATACAAAATCGATTTTATGATTTGCTTACATTATATTTTGCTTTAATTGTTCAGACCCCCTTCGCAAAAAATAAATAACTATAAAAAATAAATCAATAACAACTATAAATGAATTAAATATAAAAAACCATCATAGCCTCACAAAAAAAAAAAAAAAAAAAAAAAAATATGGGGTTGTCGTACAGTCACATGCAACAGTTCTGCTACACATTCGAATTATATATACGGCTTTGAAAAATTATACAAAATTATAATTATCGGACTCCGTAAACCTGGTTTGTTGGATTAATTCAGATGGTCTATAGTTTCATTAACCCAGACACACACACACACACACACACACACACACACACACACACACACACACTTGAGCTAACACAAGACGATTTTTTTTATAAAGAATAACTTGGCGATGCCTAACTTTTGCTCGTGACTGTATCTTTATTTTTAGGAGTATTATGTTACAATATATAATTTTATTTGTTGTTGTTTTTTTTTTTAGTGTATCCTGGTTCACTATAATATAACGAAGTGTCATTATGATTAGTTTTAATAATCTTTTGCTGTAAATAGATTCATGCTTTATTTACCACGGGACACATTATTTTTCTCCGCTTTTTCTTTCTTTATCAGTTTACGGGATCGAGGGTTTTTACTGACTGCCATGAGAGGCGCAATTTATTCTTCACCGTCTTCAAAAAAATACATCGACTCGTATTTAATATATGAGGGATCGAGAGCGCTTATACGCTATGTGGACAACGCAATTTTTCCACTCCTCAAAAATGCAGAAACGAATCTCGCGAGAGAGTTTACGAGCGCATGCAATCAGTCACAAACAACAACAACAACAACAACAACAACAACAAACACACTGACAGCTTACGATAATATTCTTTCATTCTTCTTATACCGAACAACACTTTCAGAATTGCATTACCTTCTTTTTTTTTTTTCTTTTTTTTCCTTGGTGCATAGCTTATATCTACCCATGTAATAAATTTTTTCGTGAAAATCTGTTCTCAACTCTCTGACGTCTTGAAGTATTGAAGCAGAAAGATTGACATACAAACGGAGAAGAAAAAAAAAACATACCTGCTCTGTTTCATTAGCGAAGGTATAATGAATGAAAGCAGGAAGAAAGAAAGCAATGAATGGATGAGTGAATGAAAGAATAAATAAATAATTGAAAGAAGGAAAGTAAAAAAAAAAACTCTATATAGGCTCTCGTCTGCAAAAAATATTCCCTGTCACTATAAATGTTCACGGTTTTAAGTGAGTATTTATATAGCCCATAATGAGATGCTAAAACTAAGCAAGCACCTCACACTCTCAGAATTCGATCGGACTTGAAACGGATGCTTTTTTAAATTATCGTTAATAGCAACTTCGGGATAGCAACATAATTATTTACCTTTCCAGAATATTAAAAAGTGTAAATAATATATGAGTGCACTGACTTACCCTCTGACTTTCTGTCTCTCTCTCTCTCTCTCTCTCTCTCTCTCTACATAATTATATATATACGTGTTAAGGGGAGATTCTCTTAATTGTTGGTGAATTGGAAGGTCTCTGATTCCTCCAAACTATGCTACGAAACAGCAGTCCCCCTATTACTAACATTGATATGATTTGTTTCCTGGCATAGTTTGGAGGAATCAGTAGCCTCCCTAAATTGCCACATACAGAATCTCCCTTTTAAAACAAATGGGGCGATATATTATTTTTAATGCGTTTTCGCGTATCGATTTCGCAGTCGTTCATTCAGAGTATATATAATATGTTTTTCTTTTTTCAAAACCAAAACGAAATCAAATGAATTACGAAGTGACTTTATATACGTGTTTTATAGACGAGGAATAAAATATTGTTGATTCCTACAAACGATGCCTCAAAACAACACCTACAGTATACCGAAGGAGTCTACAGTATACCGAAGGAGTCTACAGTATACCGAAGGAGTCTACAGTACACCGAAGGAGTCTACTGTATACCGAAGGAGTCTACAGTATACCGAAGGAGTCTATACAGTATACCGAAGGAGTCTACAGTATACCGAAGGAGTCTACAGTATACCGAAGGAGTCTACAGTATACCGAAGGAGTCTACAGTATACCGAAGGAGTCTACAGTATACCGAAGGAGTCTACAGTATATCGTATTAATGGTTTGAGCTCAGGAATATGTAAGTTCCATTTTGTTAACTATAGAACAGACGTCCTTAAAATGACTTATACCTCCGTGGTTGGAGTTGTGACTAGTTGTATAATACAGTATAGACAATTTGGGGGACGAATGATTTTTCCAACCTATATGCACCACGAACAAGATCTCCAGGAACATGTATAATGATGAATAAGGTCACTGTTATATTTCCTGGCATATTATACCTAGGAAAAATGGGTGGTAATCATTATAGTATACATCTCCGGTTTGCCTATATATAAATTAGACGACCCCTTTTGTGTGACTGCAGGATGAAGGGAAAATTAGATCCACGTTACTCCTTCTTCCTCAATTGACTTCATTACACGAACAAGGACGCGGGAACTGTCATCACATTTATCTCAGCAGTGTTTGTTGTCTTGGCTGTAGATGCATAATTATAGAGGACGGAGAAAGACCCTGTTATGCATGGCCACAGAACAAACGCGGAAGACGAACGAACCCCTATTTTTTTTTACCAGAGAATGAAGGAAAATGCACCCATATATTCCTCCCATCACAGGAATATGGACGTAAGAAATATATTGTCACGGTATCAAGGTTAGGTTAGGTCAGGTCACGTCACATAAGGATAGATTAGGTCAGATTTGGTTAGGTTAGGTTACGTTACATTAGGTTACGTTACATTAGGTTACGTTACATTAGGTTAGATTATATTTAGGTAGGTCAGGTTTGGTTAGGGCATTATAAATAGGGTCAGGTTACGTTAGGTTAGGGTATATGTTAGGTTATAGGTGGCGGTGTGGGTATTTGGCAACAGGGTCAAGTTACAGGTTAGTTTACTTTAGGGTTAGGTCAGGTCAGGGTCAGGTTAGGTGGCTTGGGACTATGTAGTATGCAGGAGTGGGTTGCTGACGAGGGAGTGGCCGAGCAAATGAGTGCTTCTCGAGTTTGTGTATTATTTTGTTGATGTTCTTCGTGTTGTTGTTGTTGTTGTTGTATTCGTATTCTATTGTTCTGTTTCTTAGCATTCTTAGGTACGTCATCCAAGGAGGTTATGTATTTGGATAGATTTGTTGTTGTCTGTCTGTCTGTCTGTTTGTTTGTTTGTTTGTTTGTTTGCAGAATTCCCCAAAAAGATATACGTGGATTTATTACGAAGTTTTTACCCTATAAGTGGGCCTCGTCACAGTTAAGGGGATAGTATACTTTTGATACATTATGGAGTCCAACGATTCCTCCAAAAGTATGCCATGCAGGAAACAGGACCATATTAGCAAAAATAATGGTGGCCTGTTCTTTGGGAGTAGTTTGGAGGAATCAGTTACTCCAGATTTATTGTTGTTGTTTTATGGTGTTTATGGTAATGGGTGTTCAGTCTATACCAAAAATTCACACCAATTTTTTGTGTGTCTTAAAGTTATTGTCGACGAATTTGATTTTTTTAATTTCCTGTCATACTTCCCCCTTAATACGTGATATAAGATTTTTGAAGAGATCCGATGCTGCTTCTAGATCCAGGAATTTTATTATACTGTATATACTTTTTCCTGACGATTTAAGTGTTTGATTGATTGATATTGGTGTAATGTTGATTGACGGACTGACGTATTTATGATAATATATTATTATTTTGGTGATGATGACTGACGACGGTAATAGTGATAATTATCGATGAAAATGATGCTGATGATGATGGACTAACGCGATGATGGATGATTTGAGTGAGTGAGTGATTGATGGTGACTATAATTATTTCACCGTGACAAACTTTGCATGACGTCTTAAGGGACCCTGTGATGTAGTCAGAAATTTGGAGGTAAAAGTGTCCTTCAAATATTGCCATGAAACACCACCTATATGGAAGGAGCTTGTTTCGTGGCATGGTCAGGAGGAATCAGAAGCCTCCAAATATTATAGACGATCACATGTAGGGTCTTTAAGGTGGTAATTCTTTTTTGTTACACTGGAGTGCCATGATTCCTCCAAAGTATGCTAGGAAACAGCAGGACAAAAAGAGCAAAAATAATGGTGTTCTGTTGCTTGGAAAAGTTTGGAGGATTCAGTTGCTCCAGATTTACCAACACAAAATTTCCACCTTAATTATTGCCAGAGATTCGATACGAGGGAGCACATGTTAATCTTTTCCAAGCAGAATATTAAACCAAAGTTATTACTTGGCTAACAAGAGAAGGTCGATTCGATTATACTGAAATGAAAGGAAGAAGTCGATAATTGGCAGTGAGAGTGTTAATTGAAAATATTATTAAGACTAGTAAATCGTAAGAGAGTAAGTAAACCGTATCGTTATAGTCGGTATAGGCTATATATAGATACCGTGACTTTGAAGAGGATATAATTATATATTTATAGATGCCATGAGTTGTACTATAATTTTGAAGTGGTCTATAAAATATATCGTATTGTGTGCTGGTATGGGTAAACAAGTTCTCATTCATTTGTCTCTTATCTTATCGTGAATGAAAAGTGGAGTCTTCTGATTCTTCCTGCCTATGCTACGAAACACTCTCATTCCATATAGGTGCAGTGTTTCGTGGCAATATTTGAAGGACTCATTTATCTCCAATTTTTCGACTACATCACATTAAGACATAGATTCCTCTGATTCTTTTGTGTTATTTTTTTATGAGCTGTGAGTTGATGCCTTTTTATTAACTTTAAATGACCGAAACAGGAGACGTGAAGTAGTATTTTTACTTATTAAGCGAATTTGCACTTAGTAGTAACATAATTTGATTGGCTGCTGATTTCTCCAAACTCTACCAAGAAACTGCACCATTATTTAGATTTTGTTTCGTGGTACAGTCTGGAGGAATTAGTTAGCTCTCCATTTCACCGACAATACCATAAGTGTATACCAACAAGAACCAAACTGTCGTAGTCCTCAGAATAAATAAATAAATTAATTAAATATATATATAAAAGAAATATTACTATCGAATTAAACAACTTATCATTAACAAAAAAGATCTAAGGGAAACAGAGATTAATATAGAAGGCAGAGATTTTGTCAGCCAATAATAATGTTACATGAGACTACAGACAGATTCCTCCAAGCCTGATCACAGAAACACGTGGCATTTCTATATACTTTGGTCGGTATGGTGTGTTTTGTGATACAGTTTGTCGGAATTGGAGACTCTATATGTTTTTGGTTCCCCTACTAAAAATAATAACTGCGTCCCTCACATGCACAGCTGATGGCCACTAGAAACTCGCGATGATTGATGGCGACAAAAAATTTAATTAAGCTTCCTTTTTTCCTTTTTGCAACTCAGTGTGTGTGTGTGTGTGTGTATATGTGAAGATTTACCTCGAGTGTAATATAATGTCCAGTAAATAATTATGTTAGCTTTGTTGGGGATGAATTATTTATATATAAACGTTTTAGCTGAATGTGATGAAGAAGAGTAAGTTGTTGTGAGTTGGCTGCGGCGTAGTTTTATCTGTCATCGATATAAGACAACTATACTGACAGACATACACAAACACACACACACACAGCCACGACTAGCACATGCATTACTGCTTATATTTTGTATACAAACGTACACATAATGTATATGATACTTCTCCCATCTAAATTTAGTGTAGAAATACTTAGTATGATAATTACCAGAAATTCATGTAAAATTATACTGTATATTCAAAGTAATCCGCGTATGTTGATTACACACACACACACACACACACACACACACACACACACATATATATATAATTATATATATATAATATTATATATGCGGTTCACCAGCACAGGAAATAAAGAAGGACAAATGTATCGGTAAATAATTTTTTTTAAGAGGGTAAGAATTATGTTGTTGTTAAATTTGTTATATTTAGAGGCTACTTTCCTACTCAACTGATACTGTTGCCAAGGTTGTGTTTCTTGTTGCTTTTTGGAGGAATTAGGAACCTTCAAATTTGTCAACAATATAAGTTTGCCCCCCTTCCTGGTACTGGTGGAGGGACGACCATATACACAGATGATTGACGAGAGGTAAATATTGTGATATGAAGAGTGACTTACCTGCCTGCTGCCCGGACTTGAGGCCTTCGAAGGTTTTACTGGTCATTTGGAAGAGTGCGTCCAGTGGGTTGCCGTCTTTTCCTCTGGCTCGGGCTTGACCCTGGCCGCTGCTGGCCAATCCGGGTCCTCCTGAACCAGGTCGCGGCGAGCCTCCCGACGAAGAAGCCGACGACACACTCATATCGTCAACAGACTGCGGTCGCGAACTTTCCTCGTCGTCATCAGTGTCCCAAGGTCTGACGATGCGACCCCCTGAGGCCTCAGGAGCCTTTGCCACTACGGGTTTATGGCTCAGGATCTCTGTAATGGAGAAGGAGCGGACACCAGCCGGAGTACGGGCTCCCATGGCAGCCTCCTCCTGCTGTAGCTGAATCATTCGAAGTTTCTTTAATGGTTTAAAATACTCATCTTCTGGTACTTCTTTAGTGGAGGGAGGCGAGGTGGGCGGTGGAGACATGACACTTTCTGGAGAGGCGCCGACGTCCGGACACTTGGAAACCTCTTCCGTAGAAGGGGTCCGGGGAGAAGGAGACCCCATCTCAGAGGTGTCCTGGGAAGGAACTTGGTCCTCGCTTGCAACTTCATCTTGAACTGGTTTAGGTGAGGGGCATCCTACACTAATATCGCTATCACTGTCCTCCGCCTGGGTATTGTTGGTGTTTGGAAGAGCTTCAGCAGGAGTGGGGGGCGTTGCCCCCTCTTGGATCTGTCTCTCAGGGTGGTGCTGACCGTCTGTGGTCTCAGGGGGGCGGCGCCAGGCCTCGAGCGCTGAATCAGCGCTCATCTCTGGACACATGCGGGGCTGGGCCGCCCTCGCCCTCCCCAGCGGGTGGCGGCCGCTCAGCTCTGCTTCACCGCCGCTTTGCCGCCGTCGCTGCCGCCTGCCACATCGCTCCTTCGCTACACTTTGTCGCCCTCAACTCTCGCTGTACCGCCACTATCACTTCCACTAATATAATTTGCACACAAACACTGATAAACACTGTTGTCTTACATTCCACCTTGATGAATTCGTGTTGTGAGGCAGTAAGTGTGAAGTAAGCCGACACTACAGACAGTACTGCCGCTACTCACCGCACTGCAACTGTCGCACTCAGAACAATAGAAGCGTAATAATGCCTTTGTCTTTTTCCTTCAGTTGTCAGTCAGGCCGACACCTGTCAAATTCTATCTTCGTTCTTCCCTTGCAGTCTCTTAAATTAGATCGCTTACATGAAACGTCAACAAATGTTTGTTCTTTCCACCAACCAAGCTCGAATATTATGTCAGGCAGTAACTCTGGCTGGCATGGCGGTGTGAAATGGGCGGGGAGAGACTAAGGTCGTCCCCCTCCGGCTGGTTGGTCGTCCAATAATAAGCTCCTCCCACCGGCGCGGCGTGGAACCTATCAAAGGAGGTAGAGAGGTTGATCTCATTTCATTACCCGCAGTGAGAGGACGCATGTTGAGTCTAACCCTAAAGCAAATACATGTGGTTTCTGCTTACACATCTCCTCCAAACACTCAGAGGTGGACACACCATGATCCTCACTTTCGGGTAAACACTGTTGACTGGCACACAGACTGATAGAGCCTACCCATCCCAACTTCTGGACCTCTGATGTCTATGTGGATGGCGGCCCCTGGCATCCGTGTGGGTGTGAATGGTGTTTATAATGAATAATGTACCAACAGATGAAGCCATTGAGAGGACCGGCAGGAAGCAGAACCAGTTGAAATATAGACGCTGACGCACCACCTTTGTCTCGGCGGGGCTGAGGTGGCGGCGGCGGCGGTGGCTTCAGCGGGGTATCACACGGGCTTAATTTCCTCCGTCCCTTGGTCTGACTTGCCTCTCCACCGTACTCCAGTTAACCTTCTCTCGAGGAGGAATATCAAACAACGTCCATAAAACATAAAAGACGGGGCAAACGAGCTCCAGAACGAAGGAAACGGGTACTCCCTCATTTGCTAGAGGGACCTGGAGGAGCAGTCAGTCGCTAGCCACCCCATTCCCGATTTAACACGGGTCCCTCACCACCACCACCACCACCAGCCGCCGCCGTAGCCAGCCAGTCCGCTCCTCCGCTGATCCACGTCGACAGGGCTTTAGTTAGGCTTTTAGAGAAGTTAATATAGTAATTATAGACCATGATTAATAATAACAGGATGGGATGAGATGAGCTCCGGGAAACAACCACCACCACCACCATGCAACCTCCTCAAGTCTAACAAGGAACACTCGGGAGGGAAGGGATGTTAATTCTAAGGTTTTTCTGATCTCGCTAAACTTGGTTGAAGCTGCAGTTGTACTGTATGTGTGTGTGTGTGATGTAAGGGGCATTTCAGATTTTTTTTTTCTTTTTTTTTTCAATTTGCGACGTCTGGTGGAACTTTGCCTTAGTTTTTTCTGTATTTAAACCTGCGTTGTGTTGAACATTGTATACTGCACGTGGAGTTGCCGTCGTATTTTGCTCTGTGTTGTCGTACTTGAGGTAAAGGGAAGAGAGACTCGCTTGACCACCTACCGGGTCGGATATATTATACTCGGACTTATACTACATGTTATTTGCTGAGGGTCGCGGTCGGTTCTTCCTCCTTCCATCGTCCCGTTCCAGAGGTTTTCGTTTCGCCCGCCGGCCTGTGTACAGTACTGCCTGTTTCGTTCTTGGTGTTGGGGTTTTGTTGTAGGGTTTTCTACGGCACCACCCATTAACTTCTGTGTTTTATATTGGTCATTTTTGTTATTGCTTACACTTGTGTTATTTTTATTATGCTGACTTTTTTTTTTTTTTACTTTCCCAGTTCTGACAATCTTACACACACACACACAATATATATATATATATATATATATATATATATATATATATATATATATATATATATATATATATTGCACTCACCTCCGTATGCCTATACATACACGCATACACATACAAATACACACCCAACACGCATACATGAGCGGGTGGTGGTGTTGTGTTGAGCGCTGGTGTTGACGAATGTTGTTGGCAGTGCATGGTTGGCTGGTGTTAGCAGTGATATGGGGCAGGATATATGTGGTGAGCGCTTAGGTGGTATAGTAGTGGTGTTGACAGTGGTGTTGTTGGGTAGTAGTGTTGTGGTATTGGTGGTTAGTGTTGTTTTCAGTGGTGGCAGCGGTGGTGTTGAAGGTATTAGTGGCGTTGAGGTGTTATAGTAATGATAGTGTTGGTGGGTGTGTATAATGAACGCTGGCTGGTCAACTTAGAAAACGAACCAACGAAATGGAATAAGCCTTGAAGGGCCTCTCCTCCCTCACTCACTCCCACTCTCCTTCGTTCACGTTCCCTCCTTTACTCACTTCCCTTCCATCCTTCACTCACTCCCTTCCCAACCCTCCCTCCCTCACTCCCTCCCTCACTGCACTCACTCCCTCCCTCACTCACTCACTCACTCCCTCACTCACTCACTCCCTCCCCGCCTTCCCTCTCTTACTCCCTCCCCGACGAGGCCAACTTCGATTTATTGATAGTAGAAGTTGACGTTTCAATTGGTGAGGATCACGCTGGGTCCCTGACAGCCTAAAAGATCGTTGGAAGAGGTGCCTTGACCCCGACCCACTAGCCAGAGATGGGAGGGAAGGGAGGGAGGTAAAAATGTGTGTGTGGGAGGGAAGAAAAGGAGGGCTAGTTAGTTGGAGGTGCCTAGACCCCGACCCACCCATCCACAAGCTGGAGTATGGGAGGCATGAGGGAGGGAAGAAGAGGAAGGCTAATTGAAGGGAAATGGTGTGAGGGAATGGAAGGAAAGGGAGATAAATGTGTGTGTATGAGGGAGGGCAGGTAAAGGATGGAAAATATGTGTGAGGAAGGATAGGGGAAGACGGGAAAAATATATTAGGTGGGCTATAGTTGGAAGGAGGGGAAGAGTGTGAGGGAATGGAAGAGAGATAGCTGGAGGAAGAGTTTTTCGGAGGCAGGTAAATATGAGGGAGAGAAGGAAAGGAAATGTGAGGGAGAAAAGGACAGGGGGAGGGAGGGAAGGAAAGGAACCCGGGTTAGTTGGAGGGAAGCGTGAAGTATATAGGAAAGGAGGGTTAGTTCGAGGGAAAAGAATAATTGTGATCTGGGTTGGAGAGAGAGTTAGCTGGTGTGATGGGGTGGTTAATATGGGATCAAAGGAAGGTGAGAATGAAGGGAGGAGTGAGGAAGGCAAGAATAGGAGGGTTTGTAGATGAGAAGAAGAGAAGGGTTTGTATAGGAGGGGTGGTAGATGAAAAGGATGGGAGGGTTTGTAGGAGGAAAAATAGGAGGGTTTGTAGATGAGAAGAAGAGAAGGGTTTGTATAGGAGGAAAAATAGGAGGGTTTGTAGATGAGAAGAAGAGGAGGGTTTCTATATGGAAGGGAAGAATTGGATGGTTTATAGAAGGGAAGGATAGGAGGGGAAAGGTGTCAACGCGGTCAAATTAAGGGAGAGGGAAAGAATTTATACATTTGTTTACATTTGGTTTGACAGGTGACGGAGACTTTCCATTTTCCCACAATAGATCGCGTTTTTTGTTTTTTATTTTCCAAGAGTTTTCTGGGAGGCGAAAATAATGTAACTAAGGTTTTATTTTTGATATGGTATAGAATTATTGCTTTTACGTTTCATGTGGAGAACGAAATTTTCTTATCAGGTAAATTTATAGGAGAGTAGTTATCGAAACAACTTAGCGTTCACTTCATACATGTTTTGTCAGAAAGGTTACTGATTCCTCCAAACTTTACCATAAAAATAGACGCCCTCAGTGGTACTATAATTATAATAGAGGATCTGTTTCGTGGCATAGTTTGGAGGAATCATAAACCTTCCAATTCACCAACATAGATACGAGGTTTAATATTTAGTGATTATTGATGTTTAATAATTTAATACTTATTCTATTTTACTTATCCATTTACGTTTATCAATTTTTTATCTATATATATATAATTATATATTTACTATTTTTGACAGGCTCCGACATATCGAATACACCTGAAGGGAATATAAATCACTAGAAATCTGAATCACACATGTATAAATCACGATAAAAACATCTCGGGGAAGGAGTATCATACCGGGTACTGTGTGTGTGTGTGTAGGGAAATGTATATGTATGTGTGTGTGTGTGTGTGTGTGTGTGTGTGTGTGTGTGTGTGTGTGTGTGTGTAGGGAAATAGTCTGTTTGTGGTTGAGGATAAGTGACCACAACCAATATCGAGTAATGGCTAAATAATAATAATAATAATAATAATAATAATGATAAGAATAGGTATAAAAATGATGATAATGATAATAATAGGTTAATAATAACAGACACTAGATAATTTGTACACTAATTTTTTTTGACACTTTCTGTAATGCTTCTTCAAATTCAAAGAGAGAGACACATTTTGGCAACATTACAACACTATATGATATACGTAACAATATTTCTCCTTCTCATAAGGCAGAAAATTTCCTTCCAAGGTCTGGTTTGAATGAAAAATAAGCACACACACACACACACACACACACACACACACACACACACACACATAAATATATATATATATAAAAAAAATATGATAGAGCGTTTATCGTGTCAGGAAAAGCACAATAAGACCGGATAGAAATAGACAGCCAAGGAAAAATTATCTGGTAACCAGTTATGGATAATTTGTCGCCAGAAGGAACAGGGATTATTATGATATACACAAGAACTCTACGTGTAATGAGAACAGAGTGTTGATATAATGGAAGGCTTGTGGTGTCAGCATAAACACCAAAACGTCAGTAATGAAGACTAAAAGGAAATATAAGTCATGGTGCAGGAAGAATCATAATAAAATTAATACAGATGTGAAAAATATGTACACGTATATATATATATAGATATATATATTGAGTACAAAGGATAAGTAGAAAAACGTCAGATATATTCGTTTGTGGAAATATATATATGCTGTTTACCACTGTAGCAGAAAGAAGACATTTTAACCTATAACAATATATATAAATAAAAAATAATACAGGTGTAAAGAGCACAAAATATAGATGTAATAATATTAACAGAAGGGCGTCGGATCTAATCGTTTGTGGAAATATAAATATACCATTAAATAAATAGATAAATCTAACGCAAGTACAGGTATAATGAACACAAAGTATAGAGATATAATGAGACGTTTGTAATGTCCGGATAAACAAAAGAAGAACGGGATAATGGCGGCGGACCTAAAGAGGAACCGCGAACACACACACACACACACACACACACACACACACACACACACACACACACACACAGGGAGGGGAAGAAAAAAAAAGAAAGAGAGATAGAAGAGGATAATGATGGTAATAATAAGGGCTCAGGTGTCTGAAAACAGGAAGTGATGGTGATGGGGTGATGGTGATGGGGTGATGGGGGGGTGATGGGGGGATGGGAGTGGTGGTGATGGTGGTGGGGTGAAGGTGGTGGGGGTGATGGGGGGATGGGAGTGGTGGTGATGGGGGTGGGGTGAAGGTGGTGATGGGTGATGATGGTGGTGGTGATGATGGTGGGGTGATGATGATGGGGGGGATGGGAGTGGTGGTGATGGTGATGGGGTGATGGGGGGGGGATGGGAGTGGTGGTGGTGGGGGTGGGGTGAAGGTGGTGAGGGTGATGGTGGTGGTGATGGTGATGAACGGGACGAACGAATGAACAGGAGGGAGGGAGGGAATGAAACGAACTGGAGGGAACGTGAGGAATGAGATGTGCATAATGAAATGAACGGCAAGCAGGGAATGAATGGAATGAAACGAAAAAAAAACAGAAATAAACGGGAGGCAAGGAATGAACGGAATGAAACGAAAAATAAGAAAAACAGAAATAAACGGGAGGCAAGGAATGAACGGAATGAGACGAAAAAAAACGAAGAGAAATGAACGGGAGGGAGGGAATGAACGGAATGAAAGGAAAAAAACGAAGAGAAATGAACGGAAGGGAGGAATTGGACGAAATGAACGGGAGAGAACGAAAGAGAACGAAATGAGACCAAACTACAGCGACTGGGAAGAAAAGTGATTAGACGAAATGAACGTAAGGAGAGTGACAAGTTGAAGGAAATGATACAACAAAATAAAGGAAAGAGAATTAAAGTTAGATAATAATAATAATAATAATAATAATAATAATAATAATAATAATAATAATAAAAATAAAAAAAATTATGAAAGAAGCAGCCAAAGGAATATATTATTATACAAGAGAGAAAATAAAGAGAGGAAGTAGAAGAATAATGTTAGAATAAATAGTAAACTGAGTCAGAACAGGTAAGTATAGGCCAAAACAGAGGCCAAAACAGAGGATAACGGTACAAGAAACGGCATGCCGGAAACAGAACAATATTATTAACAGAACAGAAGCAAAATAGGGATGAATAAATATAGATACAGGAATAAAATGACAGTAGGGTAGAATAAACAGAACAATAAACGATAATTATTAAAAGAAACATAAGGAAAAAAATAATACACAATAAACAGAGGAAGAATAAAAATAAGGGAAGGAAGAAAGAGAAGAAATTATAGAGAGAGAGATGAACGTCTTTTAATTAAGGAGGGGTAATATATACACTTTTGATATATAATATTTGAGTGCCTTGATTCCTCCACAGTATGTCAGGAAACAGGACCAGATGAACAAAATATTACAATGCATGGTGACCTAGCTGTTGCATGGAATAATTTTGAGGAATCGTTTGCTCCAGATTTACCAACACTGTATATATAATTATTATCCCAATAAATAAGGGCCCAGTGATCGTGTATGAGACTTGGTGCATGGGTGGCTTCTGATTCCTCCTAATTATGCCACGAAACAAGCTCCTTCAATATAGGTAGATGTTTCGTGACAAAATTTGAAGGACTCATTAACCTCCAATATTCTGACTACATCACTGGGGTCCCTTAAGGTGGTAGGTAATTCGTTTTTGTTACATTGGAGTGCCTTGATTCCTCCAAAGTATATGCTAGGAAACACAGGACCAGAAGAGCAAAAATAATAGTGTTCTGTTGCTTGGAATAGTTTGGAGGATTCAGTTTCTCCAGATTTACCAACACTAAACTTCCCCCTTAACTTGCCACTTGGATGGATTACAACCTTGAAATCCATCCACCACTCGTGCTTGACGTTGTTATGGAAGTTTGTACCTTCATAAATATTATCAATGTGTGTGTGTGTGTTTTTTTTTTTTTTTTTCAAACTATAAGAGTCAGTGATGCATTTCATTGTACACACACACACACACACACACACACACACACACACACACACACACACATCTATCTCTCTCCCTCTCTCTCACACATACATCTCTCTCTTTCTCACACACACATCTCTCTCTCTCTCTCTCTCTCTCTCTCTCATCCATGCAACATGCAGTTTCACCCGTGCACCATCAATTGTTTACCCATTGTTGTTGTTATTATTATTAGCATTGTTGTTGTTGTTGTTGTGGTCTGCTGATGACGTCACTACTCAGTTCCGCCCGGTTATATTCCAACTTTATGGCCTCAGTCCTGTCATATATAGGCTTTGTAATCAGAACAAGCATGGTAGGTGGGGGTGGTGGTGGTGGGGGGGGGGTTAGGGGGAGGGGGGATGTATATATGTGTGTATGTATTTGTGTTGGTGGTGGTGGGGGGTGATGGAGGGTTTACGGGGGGGGTTAGGGGGAAGGGGGATGTATATATGTGTGTATGTATTTGTGTTGGTGGTGGTACGAGTATTAGTGGGGTTTACGGGGGGGGAGGATGTATGTATGTGTGTATGTATTTGTGTTAGTGGTGGTGGGGGTTGATGGAGGGTTTACGGGGGGGGGAGGGGGGATGTATATAATTATGTGTGTATGTATTTATGTTAGTGGTGGTACGAGTATTAGTGGGGGTGGTGGTGGTGGGGGTGATGGAGGGTTTAGTGGGGGGGGAGGATGTATATATGTGTGTATGTATTTGTGTTAGTGGTGGTGGTGGGGGTGATAGAGGGGTTAGAGGGAGGGGGGATGTATGTATGTATGTATGTATTTGTGTTAGTGGTGGTATGAGTATTAGTGGGGGTGGTGGTGGGGGGGGGGGTAGTGGTGGTGGTGGTGGTAGTGGGGGTGGTGGTGGTGGGGGTTAGGCTATGCTTGAATTGAAATGGGAGAACAGTAGTCATTGTGGATAGTTGGGAGTAGATGATGGAATGTGTGTGTGAGAGAGAGAGAGAGAGAGAGAGAGAGAGAGAGAGAGAGAGAGAGAGAGAGAGAGAGAGAGAGAGATAATGTGTGTGTGTGTGTGTCAGAGAGAGAAAATTAGATTGTGTGTCCGTGGGGGATTGTGTCCGTGTGTGTGTGAGAGAGAGAGAGAGAGAGAGAGAGAGAGAGAGAGAGAGAGAGAGAGAATGTGTGTATTTGTGTGTGTCGTTGTGATTGCTGGTGTATATTATAAATGTATAGTTCCGAGCCATAATAAGTATCCAGGTCTGCTCGGAACAGCCTAATGGAGTATTTTCAAAGGGCATCAGTAAGTATATGAGACAAGATAGACATTGTAATTGGTTCACTGGAATGTCAGAAATGAGAGACGACAAGCACGATGAAGGAAACAAAAGGAAAGGTGGGGCAGAAGGCACGAAGAAGGTAACAGAAGGAAAGGAGGGACAGCAAGCACAAAGGAAGGAAATAGAAGGAAAGGTGGGGCAGAAGGCACGAAGAAGGAAATAGAAGGAAAGGAGGGACAGCAAGCACGAAAGAAGGAAATAGAATGAAAGATGGGATAGCAAGCACGAAGGAAGGAAACAGAAGGAAAGGAGGGACAGCAAGCACGAAGGAAGGAAACAGAAGGAAAGGTGGGACAGCAAGCACGAATGAAGGAAATAAAAGGAAAGGTGGGACAGCAAGCACGAAGAAGAAAACAAAAGGAAAGGAGGGACAGCAAGCACGAAGGGAGGAAATAAAAGGAAAGGTGGGGCAGAAGGCACGAAGAAGGAAATAGAAGGAAAGGAGGGACATTAGGCACGAAGAAGGAAACCGAAGGAAAGGTGGGGCAGAAGGCACGAAGGAAGGAAACAGAAGGAAAGGAGGGACAGCAAGCACGAAGAAAGGAAATAGAAGGAAAGGAGGGACAGCAAGCACGAAGGAAGGAAACAGAAGGAATTGTGGGACAGCAAACACGAAAAAGGAGATAGAAGGAAGTTAAGAAAGTCTTGGGGAAAATCACAAATTATTTCCCAACTTATATACCTGGAAGGGAAAAAAAAAAATAATAATAATAATAATAATAATAATAAAAAAATATACACACCTGTTGTCAGCCACGAGGTATAAATGTTAATAATAAAAATAATAATACACACACTATGTTGTTGCGTAATCCTGCTAACAAACAAACAAACAAACTGAATCAATCCTATAACCTCATTAGCTTAGGGAATTATAAATAAAAATGAACCATGAAAACCAAAAAAGAATATGAGCTAAAATTTTTATATATATTCTCTCTCTCTCTCTCTCTCTCTCTCTCTCTCTCTCTCTCTCTCTCTCTCTCTCTCTCTCTCTCTCTCTCTCTCTCTCTCTCTCTCTCTCTCTCTCTCTTAATTAAGGGGATATTTGAGTGTTGGTTGGTAAATCTGGAGCAACTGAATCCCCCAAATTACTCCAAGCAACAGGCCACCGATATTTATGAACCAAATGTATACACCATCCCATTATTATTATTATTACTGTGTGGGGAAAATTTGAGGGCTACTGATTCCACCAAACTGTGCTACGAAACAACAAGATCCCCATTGGTAACACTGAGGTAGCCTGTTTTCTAGCAGATTTTGGAGGAATCATTAATTAAACCCTCCAATTTCACTACTGGATTACCTTCTAAGTTATTATTAAAAAAAAAGGGCCGTTGATTCCTCCAAACTATGCTACGAAACAGAATCCCCAGTAATAAAAAATACACACAGTCTGTTTTCTGGAGTAAGTTGGAGTAAGTTGGAGGAATCGACGGGCCCTCCTACATTTCCACCACCCTATAATATAACACAGTACATTGGAGCGCCTTGATTCCTCCAAAGTATGCTAGGAAACAACAGGACCAGACAGATGGACAAATAATAATGATGGCCTGTAGTTTGTTGCCTAGGATATAGTTTGGAGGAATAATTTGCTCCATATTTATCAAAGAGAACCCCCTACTCAACCCTTCTTAATGAGACGGTAATACCCTCTCATTTTCTCACCAATATTTCACGTTTACGATGTTTGTAGTGTAATAGTGGATGGTGATTTGTGGTGATGAAGCCTTGCACGGTCATCACACTCCACACCTCACTACATCTCTCTCTCTCTCTCTCTCTCTCTCTCTCTCTCTCTCTCTAAATAACACCTAACTACCCCTCTCTCTCTCTCTCTCTCTCTCTCTCTCTCTCTCTCTCTCTCTCTCTCTCTCTCTCTCTCTCAATAACACCTAACTACCTCTCTCTCTCTCTCTCTCTCTCTCTCTCTCTCTCTCTCTCTCTCTCTCTCTCTCTCTCTCTCTCTCTCCAAATAACACTTAGATATAAAATATAAAAAAAAGCCCGTGCAAAAGCGACCCATGCAACAACAATAACATACAAACATAGCACAAAAGACGACAAACTGGCAACCACACTCCCCCCTCCCCTCCTTTACCCTCCCTCCCCTCCTTCCCTCTCCCTCCCCTCCTTCCCTCTCCCTTACCTCCCCTTTCCCCTCCTGCTCCTCGTTCCCTTTCCCCTCCCTCCTCTCTCTCCCCTACCTCCCCTTTCCCCTCCTGCTCCTCGTTCCCTTTCCCCTCCCTCCCCTCTCTCCCCTCCTTTCCCTCTCCCCTCCTTCCCTCTCCCCTCCCTCCCCTTTCCCCTCCTTCTCCTCGTTCCCTTTCCCCTCCCTCCCCTCTCTCCTCTCCTTTCCCTTTCCCCTCCTTCCCTCTCCCCTCCTTTCCTCTCCTCCTCTCCCTTCCTTTCCCTTTCCCCTCCCTCCCTCTCTCCCCTCCTTTCCTCTCCCCTCCTTTCCCTTTCCCCTCTCCCCTCCCTCCCGTCCCTCCTCTCTGCCAATCACCGTCCTCCCTCAAAACACACAGTACGTCTTGTTGTAATGGCATCTGGAGTATAGTGGCTTGATGTATGACGTCAATAATTTGGCAGAAACATGACGTCATTAATTTGGCAGATAGATGACGTCAATAATTTGGCAGAAACATGACGTCAATAATTTGGCAGATACATGACGTCATTAATTTGGCAGAAACATGACGTCAATAATTTGGCAGATACATGACGTCATTAATTTGGCAGAAACATGACGTCATTAATTTGGCAGAAACATGACGTCATTAATTTGGCAGAAACATGACGTCATTAATTTGGCAGGATACATGACGTCATTAATTTGGCAGATACATGACGTCATTAATTTGGCAGATACATGACGTCATTAATTCGGCAGATACATAACGTCATTAATTCGGCAGATACATGCATGACGTCATTAATTCGGTAGATACATAACGTCATAATCACACTGGGGTCGGTAATCATCTTCGTGGTAGACATATATGAACGCTAATGATCCATGCACCCATCAATTTATTATTCGGTAGTTACAATTATTTTTTTGGTATAGATACAGTATGTGTATGTGGGATGTAATGTTATACTTGGCAAATGTGAGTATACTCCGTTATACTGATTATTATTATTATTATTATTATTATTATTATTATTATTATTATTGTATTATATGGCTGTTAGTACTCCTCTATATATTATTACTAGGCATTATTATTATTATTATTATTATTATTATTATTATTATTATTATTATATTAGTCATACTCCGCTGCCGGTATATATTATTATGAAGCATTATTATTATTATTATTATTATTATTATTATTATTATTATTATTATTATTATTATTATTATTATTATTTTATGACTGTTAGTTAATATTCCGATATATATTATTACTACGAGGTATTATTACGGCTGTTAATTTAGTATAGATACACATGTTGGTGTTAATATATTTATGTGTAATTAATTCAGTTGATAATTATGCTTGTAGGGAATAATTATAGTAGATTAATATCAATTCTTCGGCATATATTTATTATCATTCTATATTATTTTCAAGACTTTTTTTGTATTGGTAGTCTGTTTGATACTTTTATTCTATTTGTAACTGTGTAACCTTCCGCTTGAGGTCTTCATTGTAATTCGTTGTTTCATTTTAATTCGTTGTTTCATTTTATTTCGTTGTTTCATTTTAATTCGTTGTTTCATTTTATTTCGTTGTTTCATTTTATTTCGTTTTTACATTTTATTTCGTTGTTTCATTTTATTTCGTTATTTCATTTTAGTTCGTTGTTTCATTTTATTTCGTTGTTTAATAATAGTTCGTTGTTTCATTTTATTTCGTTTCATTGTAATTCGTTGTTTCATTTTATTTCGTTGTTTACGGTATTAATTACACAACAAACACAGCTGAGTGTTCATCTGTCCCTACGGTGTCCACTCCCCCCTCCCCTTCAACCCTCCCCTTCATTCCCCCCCTTCAACCTCTTCCCTTTATTCCCCCCCTTCAACCTCTTCCCTTCATTCCCCCCCTTATCCCCCTCCCCTTCATCCCCTCCCCTTCAACCCCCTCCTCTTCAACCCCTCCCCTTCATCCTCTTTCCTTCATTCCCCCCCTTCAACCTCTTCCCTTTATCCCCTCCCCTTCATCCCCTCCCCCCTTATCCCCTCCCCCTTATCCCCTCCCCCCCTTATCCACTCCCCCTTATCCCCTCCCCTTCATCCCCTCTCCTTGGCTGGTCCGTCCTAACCCATCGTTGTCCCACTATAGATATTAATTTACCTCGCACCCAACCCCAACCCAACTCCTCGACCCCCTCCTTTCTCCCCTCTCTCCCCTGCCATCCACCAACACAACCCACTCCTCGAACCTCTCCCTCCCTCCCTCCCTCTCATCCACCAACACAACCCCACCCCTCTACCCCTCCCTCCTCCCTCCCTCGATCCCCCTTCCCTCCCTCCCTCCCTCCCTCTCATCCACCAACACAAACCACCCCTCGACCCCCTCCCCCGCCTCCCAACACAGCCCCGCCAGCTTGCGTGTGTATCCCGCGCGAGATCTTGCACAGAATCACTTTACCGCCACTTGGCCAGACATGTAAACTAGGGTGCGCGGGGAATCTCAGAGGTTAAGTGTATGGTTTGTGGCGGGTAATTGGGGAGTGTGGGGGCAGGGGAGTGTGGGGGCAGATCTCGTGCTGGTGTTTGCTAGGTCATGCAGGCCGCGTCCCCCTAGCTTCCTCCCTGCCTCTCCCCCTCTACTTGCCCTGTCCCCCCTCCCTCCCTGCCTCTCCCCCCTCTACTTGCCCTGTCCCCCCTCCCTCCACTTGCCCTGTCCCCCCTCCCTCCCTGCCTCTCCCCCTCAATTTGCCCTGTCTTGTCCTGCCCTGCCCTGCCCTGCCCTGCCTTGTCCTAGTCCTGTCTTGTTCTGTTCTGTTCTATTCTGTCCTGCCTTGTCCTAGTCTGTCCTGTTCTGTTCTGTCCTGCCTTGTCCTAGTCTGTTCTTGCCTTGTCCTTGTCTGTCCTCTCCTGTCCTGTCCTGCCCTACCCTGCCCTGCATTGTCCTATTCTGTTGCTGGCCCTGCCCTGCCTTGTCCTAGTCTGTTCTGCCCTGCCCTGCCTTGTCCTAGTCTGTCCTGTTCTATTCTGTCCTGCCTTGTCCTATCCTATTCTACCCTGCCTTGCATGCCTTGTCCTATAGTCTGTCCTGTTCTGTTCTGTTCTGCCCTTCCCTACCCTTCCTTGTCCTATACTATCTGGCCATTGCCTCCTCTATACTTCCCTGCATTTCCTTGCTCTATAACCCTGTCCTGTCCTGTCCTGTCCTGTGCTGTCCCCATAATGTTGTGAAAGTCGAAGTGAAAAGCCACACTGTAAAGTAAATGATATAATATAAAGTATATAAAAATAGTTACTGGACCCAGACCCGGATCTCTCCCAATATCAAATCACTTGTTGTCCGTCACGATGCCCACCTTTAGTAATAAGAATTTTATATTTGCCCTTAATTTTTGCGCAATCCTGCTATCGGACAAACAAACAAACGAACAAATCTAGCCAAAATCACATAACCACCTTAGAGGAAGTAATAATCTAGCGTTTGTGTGTGTGTGTGTGTGTGTGTGTGTGTGTGCAGAAGTAACCCAGTGTGTATTTTTGTAGAGTAATCCAGTTTGTATGTGTGCCGTAAACAACAAGTATGTTTTTTACGTGTAGGCTATACATTTGAAGTATGATAAGCACTGCATACACACCAAGAAACAACTCCTAATTCGTATGTACCGTATGCATAAACAAGAACAACAACAACAACAACAACTACTCTGGCATCCATCTACCTCGGCCACGTACACGTACAGTATTATACTCATCCAGCATACCACCCTCTCCCTCGGTACGAAAGGGCCATAAGTACCATAACACCGCACTGCATTTAGCTTGTGTTGTGTTGTGGTGGCTGTTGCGTCACTGTTGCCCCGGGAAGGCCTCATGTTAATTACGCCCAGAGTTGCGTC
>JAWQEG010006915.1:10000-20000 GCA_033782935.1 Petrolisthes cinctipes
CATTACACACACTACATTACACACCCAATATACAAGTGTACTGTACAATGAGGGTTTTCTGTACACAGTTTCATTACACACACTACATTACACACCCAATATACAAGTGTACTGTACAATGAGGGTTTTCTGTACACAGTTTCATTACACACCCAATATACAAGTGTACTGTACAATGAGGGTTTTCTGTACACAGTTTCATTACACACCCAATATACAAGTGTACTGTACAATGAGGGTTTTCTGTACACAGTTTCATTACACACCCAATATACAAGTGTAAAATGAGAATTAACTGTACTAACAGTAACGTCATTGGACTTTAAAAAAAACTTTGACTAAATTGACAGTGGAAACTTGATAAAGGCACTCATGAAAAATAGAAAATAAATAAAAATAAATAAAACTTATAGCACAGATATATATAATAACGACAGAACGCATTTACATTTGAAGAACGAAGAACAAATTGTATTCAGAAATGATAACTTTAAAATACTTATACTTTACTATACTCAAGAAGAAGCAAGATACATTGTCGATTCCACAGTGGTTGGTATTGGTTTGTAAGCACGCAAACGAAAGAATCTTAGCCGTGTAAATGACTTATGGGTGAACTATTTAATGAATTTGGTGAGTAAACTATACAGTGATTATTATTATTATTATTATTATTGTTATTATTATTACTGGTATTATTATTATTATTATTATTATTATTGGTATTATTATTAGTAGTACTGGTATTATCAATACTATTATTATTATTACTGGTATTATTTTTATCATTATCATTATTATTATTACTGGTATTATTATTATTATTATTATTATTATTATTATTATTATTTAACTGTTGGATAGATTTTGTGAATGTGGATACTCAGCTTTTGGAAAATAATGAAGCCTTACAAGTGTGGTTGGTTCGGAAGCTAACAAACCAATACCAGTGTGGAATCGACCCATAGAACCAATGGATGAGTCGGTAATCACTCAGGAAAGAATAGAAAAATGCCTTAGAAAAATGAAAAATAAAAAAGCTGCAAGCCCAGTTGGAATAAAGCCTGAGATAATTATATAAAGCATTATTGAAAAGTAAGAAATGCATGAAAGTACTAACAGAATGTTTGAAAAATGAAATGAAAGTCGTGACGTGTGTGTATGTGAGTAGCAGTTGACCTGGGCCACGGTTACGGGTTTGATGAAGCCTATGTCCAGCGTCGAAAGATTAAAAAAAAAAAAAAAAAAAAAAAAAAAAAAATTGATAAACCAGACAAATGGAAAAAATCAATAATTAAAATGATTGAGAAAAATAAAAATCCCACTGCAAAGGATCTGAGGCCTATTGCAAAAACAAATGTTTCATACAAGATATTTATGATGTTGGTCAAGGATGAAACAGAAAAACATTTGAAAAGAAATGAAGAAAAAACCAAAGAAACTCAAGGAGGATTTACTGAAGGTTCAAGAATCGAGGATAATTTATATATATATTATTACAGTACTGTGTAGAATAGATAAAAGTTTTAAGAAGAAGAGGAAGCCATTAATAGTAATAGCAATAGTAATAGCAATAGTAATAGCAATAGTAATAGCAATAGCAATAGTAATAGTAATAGCAATAGTAATAGCAATAGTAATAGTAATAGTAATAGCAATAGTAATAGCAATAGCAATAGTAATAGCAATAGTAATAGTAATAGTAATAGCAATAGTAATAGCAATAGTAATAGTAATAGTAATAGTAATAGCAATAGCAATAGTAATAGTAATAGCAATAGTAATAGTAATAGTAATAGTAATAGCAATAGCAATAGCAATAGTAATAGCAATAGTAATAGCAATAGCAATAGTAATAGCAATAGTAATAGCAATAGTAATAGCAATAGTAATAGCAATAGCAATAGTAATAGTAATAGTAATAGCAATAGCAATAGCAATAGTAATAGCAATAGTAATAGCAATAGCAATAGTAATAGCAATAGTAATAGCAATAATAATAGTAATAGTAATAGTAATAGTAATAGCAATAGTAATAGCAATAGTAATAGCAATAGTAATAGCAATAGTAATAGCAATAGTAATAGCAATAGTAATAGTAATAGCAATAGCAATAGTAATAGCAATAGTAATAGCAATAGTAATAGTAATAGCAATAGCAATAGTAATAGCAATAGTAATAGCAATAGTAATAGTAATAGTAATAGTAATAGTAATAGTAATAGCAATAGTAATAGTAATAGTAATAGCAATAGCAATAGTAATAGCAATAGTAATAGCAATAGTAATAGCAATAGTAATAGCAATAGTAATAGTAATAGCAATAGCAATAGTAATAGCAATAGCAATAGTAATAGTAATAGTAATAGTAATAGCAATAGTAATAGCAATAGCAATAGTAATAGTAATAGTAATAGTAATAGTAATAGCAATAGTAATAGCAATAGTAATAGCAATAGTAATAGCAATAGCAATAGTAATAGCAATAGCAATAGTAATAGCAATAGTAATAGCAATAGCAATAGTAATAGCAATAGCAATAGTAATAGCAATAGCAATAGTAATAGCAATAGCAATAGTAATAGTAATAGCAATAGTAATAGTAATAGTAATAGTAATTGCAATAGTAATAGCAATAGCAATAGTAATAGTAATAGCAATAGTAATAGCAATAGTAATAGTAATAGCAATAGTAATAGCAATAGCAATAGCAATAGCAATAGTAATAGCAATAGTAATAGTAATAGTAATAGCAATAGTAATAGCAATAGTAATAGCAATAGCAATAGTAATAGCAATAGCAATAGTAATAGCAATAGCAATAGTAATAGCAATAGCAATAGTAATAGTAATAGCAATAGTAATAGTAATAGTAATAGTAATTGCAATAGTAATAGCAATAGCAATAGTAATAGTAATAGCAATAGTAATAGCAATAGTAATAGTAATAGCAATAGTAATAGCAATAGCAATAGCAATAGCAATAGTAATAGCAATAGTAATAGTAATAGTAATAGCAATAGCAATAGTAATAGCAATAGTAATAGCAATAGCAATAGTAATAGCAATAGTAATAGTAATAGTAATAGCAATAGTAATAGCAATAGTAATAGTAATAGCAATAGTAATAGCAATAGTAATAGTAATAGTACTAGCAATAGTAATAGTAATAGCAATAGTAATAGCAATAGTAATAGTAATAGCAATAGTAATAGTAATAGCAATAGTAATAGTAATAGCAATAGTAATAGCAATAGTAATAGCAATAGTAATAGTAATAGCAATAGCAATAGTAATAGTAATAGCAATAGTAATAGCAATAGCAATAGTAATAGTAATAGCAATAGTAATAGCAATAGCAATAGTAATAGTAATAGCAGTAATCGCAGACTTTAGAAAATCCTTTGACTCGGTTAAAAGAACATCCTTAAGGGGGAAGTTAGTTTTGTGTTGGTAAATGTGGAGCAACTGACTGAATCCTCCAAACTATTCCAAGCAACAACAGAACACCATTATTTTTGCTCTTCTGGTCCTGTTGTTTCCTGGCATACTTTGGAGGAATCAAGGCACTCCAATGTAACAAACAGAGAGAGAGAGAGAGAGAGAGAGAGAGAGAGAGAGAGAGAGAGAGAGAGAGAGAGCAACTGAATCCTTCAATTTCCTGGCATACTTTGGAGGAATCATGGCACTGCAATGTTACAAAAAGAATTACCACCTTAATAGAAGTAATGAAAGAGTTTAAAATACATCTTCAAATAATAGAAGCAGTAGTCAACATATACAGTGGAAATACAACAATAATAGATTTGGGAGGAGGACTAGAGCAATCATCATCATCATTCATCATCATATTGGGTTTAACGTCCGTCTTACATGGTGGCATACGTTGGACGGGTTTTTAGAAATAGCCTTCCAAGCTAACCTATCTCTGGCCAGCTCTTTACTAACTCCTCTTTCTCTCAGCCTTCAAGCTAACCTATCTCTGGCCAGCTCTTTACTAACTCCTCTTTCTCTCAAATCTAACCGTATCACTTCCCCCCATGTTTTCTTTGGCCTTCCTCTACCTACTGAACCTGCTACATCAATTGCTCTACATCTACTAACCCAAGCATTCTCGTCCAGTCTCTTAATGTGACCAAACCACCGTAGTCTCCTATTCTGAACACATCTCCCAATACTGTCCAGATTTAATTAAAATAATGTTATAAATATAAAAATGAAATAAAGAGATTGCAATGTATAGAAAATGGTGTGTATAAAAAGATACTTGGAGGTTACAGGAGTACAGCATGTGCCGCCTTCAGAGGGGAAATTGGAGCTTCTAGTATGAAATCATCAAGAATTTTTAAAGCAAAGCTACTTACTGTACACAAAATTAATTATCAATGGGCAGAAAGAGATATTAACAACAATATTATAGGTCCTGGAGTGGCGGCGTCTACGTCGTGGGACCACCCCTCAAGGCTGCAAGAAGCTATGGGGGCCAAACCGCCACAAAATCCCCCAGCCCCCATCACGGAGGCGCGAGCTCCTGGGAACAGCTTTGGTCACCCAGGCAATTACCACGGGGCTGTTCGGCCAGGCAGCTTGAGGAACTTCAACAACAATATTAGAAGATATTATAAGATGCAATAAAAGAGCTGAATGGAAAAGAATAATAAAAATGATGAATGTAGTTGGCATCAGATATGGAGAACTGAAAGAGAACAGATCAGATCAGATGTTGGGATTATTAAATGACTTATGAGTGAATTATTTAATTAATTTGGTGAGTAAACTATACAGTGATTATTATTATTATTATTATTATTATTATTATTATTATTATTATTATTATTATCATTATCATTATTATTATTACTGGTATTATTATTATTATTACTGGTATTATTATTATTATTATTATCATTATTATTATTACTGGTATTATTATTATCATTATTATTATTACTGGTGTTATTATTATTATTATTATTATTATCATCATTATTATTATCATTATTATTATTATTATTATTATTACTGGTATTATTATTATTATTACTGGTATTATTATTATTATTATTATCATTATTATTATTATTATCATTATTATTATTATTATCTAACTGTTGGATAGATTTTGTGAATGTGGAAACTCACCTTTTGTAAAATAATGAAGCCTTACAAGTGTGGTTGGTTGGGAAGCTTACAAACCAATAAATACCACTGTGGAATCAACCCAATACACATTTATTACATACAACAACAACAACAACAACAACATGGTATTATTGTATATGTATGTGTGTTTGTGTGTATATTTGTGTGTTAGTGTGTGTGTGTGTGTGTGAATGTGTGTATGTATGTGTGTGTGTATATATTTGTGTGTGTTAGTGCAGTAGTGTATGTATGTATGTATGTATGTATGTATGTGTTAGTGTAGTGGTGTGTGTGTGTGTGTGTGTGTGTGTGTATATAAGAGTGTAGTAGTGTGTGTGTGTGTATACTTGTGTGTGTTAATGTATGAGTGTGTGTAATGTGTAAGTGTTTGTGTGTGTGTGTGTGTTAGTGTATATATGTATGTGTTAGTATGTGTGTGTGTGTGTGTGTGTGTGTTTGTGTATGTGTGTGTGTGTGTGTGTTTGTGTATGTATGTGTGTGTATATGTTTGTTTGTATATATGTATGTGTTAGTGTGTGTGTGTGTGTGTGTGTGTGTGTGTGTAAGAGTGTAGTAGTGTGTGTTAGTGTATGTATGTGTGTGTTAGTGTATGTATGTGTGTGTGTATATTTGTGTGTGTGTAAGAGTGTAGTAGTGTGTGTGTGTGTATATTTGTGTGTGTTAGTGTAGTAGTGTGTGTATATTTGTGTGTGTTAGTGTAGTAGTGTGTGTATATTTGTATGTGCTAGTGTGTGTATGTATGTATGTGTTAGTGTAGTGGTGTATGTGTATGTATATTCGTGTGTGTATGTATGTATGTGTTAGTGTAGTGGTGTATGTGTGTATGTTAGTGTATGTATGTATATTCGTGTGTGTATGTATAAATATTTGTGTGTATGTATGTTAGTGTATGTATGTATGTATGTATATAGGTTGGTGCCGTCCTCACCCTGCCTCTCATCATCATTGCAGACTGTGGAGCGTTGAGCGGTGAGGCAGGCAGTGGTGGGGGCGGCAGCGGCGGGGGCGGGGGGGATCACAACACACCACCAGCAGCAACAGACCCACACACCAACGGGGCGGGGGCAGGGGGGCCGTAGAAGGAGGGGTACGGATGACAGTCGCTGGGAAAGGAAAAGTCACCCGTGTTCGGAGTGCAGTCTGGTGTTTACAACCAAGCGGAAGTACGAGGTGCACTTCAACCACGTCCACCTGGGTATGGCCCCGTGGAGAGGAACACACACCTGTCCAGACTGTAACAAAACATTCACTCAGAAGATTAGTCTGAGTGTTCACCGGATGTTTAAACACGGAGCACCTCGGAGGTACAGATGCCCACAGTGTACCTATCAGGCCCCTACCAAGGAGTACCTAAAGAGACACATGAGGGTACACACCAATGAGAGACAGTATGTATGTCCTCACTGTGGTAAAGGCCTCAAGACGGCTGAGTCGTACCGTAACCACCTCGTTATACACACCGGTGAGGGACGGTTTGTGTGTCCTGTGTGACACAAGGCATACAACCACAAGGGCGCCTACCATGACCACCTACGCACACACCGTCCTCGTCGGGACTATGCCTGCGATTACTGCGGCGCCGCGTTCAAGGCCTACAAACACGTGGCGCGACACATCAGAGCCGTGCACCTCAACGACAAGCGCTTCGTGTGCGACGTGTGCGGTTCCAGACACATGATCAGCTTCAATCTCAAAGGACATATGAAGAAACACGGGGACCTGTCTAGTGTTCCTTATAGCCATGTGTGTCCAGCCTGCCACGCCGAGTTCCGAGGCTCCGAGGGTCTGACCGCTCACATGAGGGTCGTACATACCACCGTCCCACACACACACACAGACACAGACACGGACAACATCTCCTCACCACCAGTAACGAGCATCATAACACCACACCCTACACGACGACCAGTACACTACCACTACTCAAAGGTCCTATCAAATGTGACGACAACAACAGCCGACAACAACAACGACGATATTATCAACAACACAACACAGCAAAATATTTACGTTGAAGACGACAACTATTCACTCGGGGAAGGATACGAAGAAAACGTGGTGTATGAACTCTACTGCCCGACATTAGAAGACGACGAAGATGATGACGATGATGACGAAGAAGACGATGATGATGAAGAAGGTGTTGTAGATGATAATGATGATGATAAAAGTGAAGGAGGGAAGGTGATTCATGTGTAACCCTGTTCCGAGTGCCACATCATGTTCACGGCACCACTGGCACTCAGAACACACACGTGTAAACCACAACAACACACTGTTAAAGAAGAACCAATATCACCATAAACTGATTGGCTGTCTGGTTGACTGAGTGGTTGATTGATTGGTTGGATGGTTGATTGGTTGGTTGAGTGGTTAGATGGATGATTGGTTGGTTGAGTGGATGGTTGGTTGACTGGTTTACTCATTGGTTTGTTGGTTGGTTGGTTGGTTGACTGACTGAGTGGTTGGTTGACTGACTGATTGGTTGGATGGTTGACTGGTTTACTCATTGGTTTGTTGGTTGGATGGTTGATTGGTTGACTGGATGGTTAGTGGATAGTTGATTGGTTAACTGACTGGCTGGTTAGATGGTTGGTTAATTGACTGGTGTGTGTGTGTGTGTGTGTGTGTGTACCAAGTGACTCAGTGATTACCAAAACAACAAAACTAATAATAATAATAATAATAATAATAATAATAATAATAATGTTGTATTGTAGTTACATAGTCTGACATTATGAAACAACAAGCCTAATAATAATAATAATAATGATGTCATATTATAGTTACATAGTCTTACATTACAAAACAACAAACCTAATAATAATAATAATAATATTATTACAATTACATAATTTTTAATTTTCTTTATGTTGTAAACCCTTAAAAACAACAAAAGTAATTATTTCAGTACACGATTAATTATTATTATTATTATTGTTACTATTACTATTTTTATTATTACTGTTATTTTACACACACAAACACACACACACACATATCATCTTGTTTTTTACACACACACACACACCATCTTATTTTTTACACACAAACACACACACACACATATCATCTTATTTTTTACACACACACCATCTTATTTTTTACACACACACACACACACACACACACATATATTTCTTACACACACACATACACATCATCTTATTTCTTACACACACACCTCTCTCTCTCTCTCACTCTCTCTCTCTCTCTCTCTCTCTCTCTCTCTCTCTCTCTCTCTCTCTCTCTCTCGTAAGGTTATATAAACAAATTCTCTTTCTTTATCTTATGTTTATTTTATCTATAATTAATATGTCACAATGGTTAACTGACTTAAAAAAAAAAAAAAAAAAAAAAAAAAAAATAATAATAATAATAATAATAATAATAATAATTAATAATAATAATAATTAATAACAATAATTAATAATAATAATAATCAATAATAATAATTAATAATAATAATAATAATTAATAATAATAATAATAATAATTAATATTAATAATAATGGTTGCACCTTATAAACAGTAACTATGAAAATTAAAAAAATAATAATAATAATAATAATAATATATGAAATAATAAATTAAGTATAGTAATTTTTTCCTTCAATGTCACAATAATAATAATAATAATAATAATAATATTAATAATAATAATAATAATAATAATAATAATAATAATAATAATAATAATAATAATAAAAAATAAACAATAAGTACAGTAATTTTTTCCTTCATCTCACAATAATAATAATAACAGTAATAATAATAATAATAATAACAGTAATAATAAAAATAGTAATAGTAACAATAATAATAATAATTAATCATGTACTGAAATAATTACTTTTGTTGTTTTTAAGGGTTTACAACATAAAGAAAATTAAAAATTATGTAATTGTAATAATATTATTATTATTATTATTATTAGGTTTGTTGTTTTGTAATGTAAGACTATGTAACTGTAATACAATTTTATTATTATTATTATTATTATTATTATTATTATTGTTATTATTATTATTAGGTTTGTTGTTTCATAATGTCAGACTATGTAACTACAATACAACATTATTATTATTATTATTATTATTATTAGTTTTGTTGTTTTGGTAATCACTGAGTCACTTGGTACACACACACACACACACACACACACCAGTCAATTAACCAACCATCTAACCAGCCAGTCAGTTAACCAATCAACTATCCACTAACCATCCAGTCAACCAATCAACCATCCAACCAACAAACCAATGAGTAAACCAGTCAACCATCCAACCAATCAGTCAGTCAACCAACCACTCAGTCAGTCAACCAACCAACCAACCAACAAACCAATGAGTAAACCAGTCAACCAACCATCCACTCAACCAACCAATCATCCATCTAACCACTCAACCAACCAATCAACCATCCAACCAATCAATCAACCACTCAGTCAACCAGACAGCCAATCAGTTTATGGTGATATTGGTTCTTCTTTAACAGTGTGTTGTTGTGGTTTACACGTGTGTGTTCTGAGTGCCAATGGTGCCGTGAACATGATGTGGCACTCGGAACAGGGGTACACATGAATCACCTTCCCTCCTTCACTTTTATCATCATCATTATCTTCAACAACACCTTCTTCATCATCATCGTCTTCTTCGTCATCATCGTCATCATCTTCGTCTTCTAATGTCGGGCAGTAAAGTTCATACACCACGTTTTCTTCGTATCCTTCCCCGAGTGAATAGTTGTCATCTTCCACGTAAATATTTTATTGTGTTGTGTTGTTGATAATATCGTCGTTGTTGTTGTCAGCCGTTGTTGTTGTTGTCGTCACAGA
>JAWQEG010006915.1:25000-27500 GCA_033782935.1 Petrolisthes cinctipes
TATATGTCATCAGTAAAAATAAGTATTGTTGAAACATTACATCCTTACGTACTCCATTTGTTATGTTAATAGTTGTCTGTTCTTCGTTCTTCAAATGTAAATGCGTTCTGTCGTTATTATATATATCTGTGCTACTATAAGTTTTATTTAGTTTTATTTATTTTCTGTTATTCATGAATGCCTTTATCAAGTTTCCTCTGGTCAATTGAGTCAAAGTTTTTTTTAAAGTCTAATGACGTTACTGTTAGTACAGTTAACTCTCATTTTACACTTGTATATTGGGTGTGTAATGTAACTGTGTACAGAAAACCCTCATAGTACAGTACACTTGTATATTGGGTGTGTAATGTAATGTGTGTATAGAAAACCCTCATTGTACAGTACACTTGTATATTGGGTGTGTAATGTAATGTGTGTACAGAAAACCCTCATAGTACAGTACACTTGTATATTGGGTGTGTAATGAAACTGTGTACAGAAAACCCTCATTGTACAGTACACTTGTATATTGGGTGTGTAATGTAATGTGTGTATAGAAAACCCTCATTGTACAGTATACTTGTATATTGGGTGTGTAATGTAGTGTGTGTAATGAAACCGTGTACAGAAAACCCTCATTGTACAGTACACTTGTATATTGGGTGTGTAATGAAACTGTGTACAGAAAACCCTCATTGTACAGTACACTTGTATATTGGGTGTGTAATGAAACTGTGTACAGAAAACTCTCATTGTACAGTACACTTGTATATTGGGTGTGTAATGAAACTGTGTACAGAAAACCCTCATTGTACAGTACACTTGTATATTGGGTGTGTAATGAAACTGTGTACAGAAAACCCTCATTGCACAGTACACTTGTATATTGGGTGTGTAATGAAACTGTGTACAGAAAACCCTCATTGTACAGTACACTTGTATATTGGGTGTGTAATGAAACTGTGTACAGAAAATCCTCATTGTACAGTACACTTGTATATTGGGTGTGTAATGAAACTGTGTACAGAAAACCCTCATTGTACAGTACACTTGTATATTGGGTGTGTAATGAAACTGTGTACAGAAAACCCTCATTGTACAGTACACTTGTATATTGGGTGTGTAATGAAACTGTGTACAGAAAACCCTCATTGTACAGTACACTTGTATATTGGGTGTGTAATGTAGTGGGTGTAATGAAACTGTGTACAGAAAACCCTCATTGTACAGTACACTTGTATATTGGGTGTGTAATGTAGTGTGTGTAATAAAACTGTGTACAGAAAACCCTCATTGTACAGTACACTTGTATATTGGGTGTGTAATGAAACTGTGTACAGAAAACCCTCATTGTACAGTTCCCCTCATTTCTCCCTCCTTCCCTCTCCCCTCTCTCTTTCATTTTCCCTCTCTCCTCTCTCTCTCTCTTTGGAATAACATCATGTAATATCCGTAGACTTAATTAATTCATCTTTTTCACCACGTTCCATCCACACACCACATCCAAAAATGTGGGTTTTGGGAATAGGTAAAAAATGTTGTCGAATCCCACATTTGACCTATGGGTGTGCAAGAATAGGTCATATGGGTTGGGGTTGCCAGAAGGGGGTCTAAATTTTCTCCGTTTTTCTCTACGATGCACCGTTTTTGAGTTATGGCCTTTTTTTTGAAAATTTGTTTGAACCGATTTTTGACCATGAAGATCTATATGGATTTGGATGAAATTTGGAATGGAAGTACAGTTGGTAAATTGGGCGAGACGTATTTTTTATTTTTTTTCTACGATGCACCGTTTTTGAGTTATGGCCTCTTTTTTTGAAATTTTTTTGAACCGATTTTTGACCATGAAGATATATATGGATTTGAATGAAATTTGGAATGGAAGTACAGTTGGTAAATTGGGCGAGATCGTTTTTTTCATTTTTTTCTCTATGACCTTCTATTCAAAAGTTATGTCAATTTTCGTGTCTCAAAAAACTGACCAAATTATAACAATGATAAAAATAATATTCAAGGATTAATTAAGGGGGTGCGAGAATAGGGGGACAGGCTTGGGGGGCTTAGGTGGGTGCAGGGGTGTTTAGGGGGTGCGGGAGTAGGGGGACAGGCTTGGGGGGTAGGTTAGGGGGGTGCGGGAATAGGGGACAGGCTTTCTACCCACCCCAAGCCTGTCCCCCTATTCCCGCACCCCCCATTCCCCCCCCCAAGCCTGTCCCCCTACCCCCGCACCCCCCTTAATGTTTGAACATGAATAATATTTAATACCAAAGACTCACTCATACAACAAACAACAAAATTAATGTCACTCAACTGTGTGTGTGTGTGTGTGTGTGTGTGTTTGTGTGTGTGTGTGTGTGTGTGTGTTGCTATGTGAGTAACGTATGTGTATTCCTATATATTCATGAATGAATGTGTGTGTGTGTGTGTGTGTGTGTGCATTCGTATATTCTCATGACTATGTGTGTGTGTTTGTGTGTGTGTGTGTGCATTCGTATATTCTCATGACTGTGTGTGTGTGTGT
>JAWQEG010006915.1:32500-40183 GCA_033782935.1 Petrolisthes cinctipes
TCATACAAGCTGTTGGTTTCAAGATATCATAACTAATACACAAGAAGTAAGACAATAATAAAACTACAACACAACTTTATACTGAAGTGAATTGTATCCTTATGGGGGAAGTACAGTGTTGGTAAATCTGGAGCAACTGAATCCTCCAAACTATTCCAAGCAACAACATAACACCATTATTTTTGTTCATCTGGTGCTGTTTCCTGGCATACTTTGGAGGAATCATGGCACTCCAATGTAACAAAAGTGAATTACCACCTTTAATACTGTATAATAATCTATGCTGTTTATAGAATAGTTTGAAGGAATTATTTACTCCAGATTTACAACCCTAGACTGTACTACCCTCTTTAAATAATCTATATACATAAAGCCAAGCTTCTCTCTGCGTGTGTGTGTGTGTGTGTGTGTGTGTGTGTCCGCGATGCACGCCTAAACCGTCCAACTTTGTGTCCTCAAAATTTGCATGTAGGTGAGTCTTGATCCCGTTCAGGTTTAGGGGGGGTCATACAACGAAACCACATATAACGAAACGTGCTAGCGAAATAATAATAAATTACAGGGGAAAAATCTACGGAATCACCATACCACAGTTCAGCCTTTCGCAAAAACACGGTCAATTTTAAAGTTTCATTTAGGTAAATTTTTTCTTACAGAATTGTAGAGCTTGATTTTACACACCAGAATCTGTAAACTAAAGCTTCCTAGGTCCATTGGTTTGCGTACATCAGCGCCATGAGTAATAAAGTAGTTACCCCTAAAAAGCCCCTAAAAATGAGAACACGTTTTCTATTATTAAATTATCGGATACTGGTCCAGAAATCAACAGCTCATGAACATATTTCAGGCTACAGCACGGATATTATTCGATTTGTTTATGCCTTATCTCAGTAAGTATATTGTCGTTTACCTATATTATTACATTTTATCCATTTTTATGATTGATTTCTACCATATTGGTATAATATTTTGGTAAATATTGAATGAATTACCGTCATTGCATACCGTTTTTCTACCTTCATTACCCACTTATTTAGACCATTCTAAGACTATTTTCTTCTATGGCATTTCCTCCGCAAATGCCCCATTTCCAAGATAGGGCATATTCAAATGGGCCATTTTGAAATTAGCCTGACCTTGCCTGACCTTACCTAACCTAACCTAGACCACATCAGACTACCGGGACCTAACCTGGGCAAACTACCGGGACCTAACCTGGGCAAAGGAAAACGGTAATTCTTTCAATAATTACCAATATTTTTGTACATTATTTTCTTGAGCTCTTGATTCCTGCTCCAGTATCAAACACCATTGTCATATTGATTCTCAGTATTGTCCTATAGAGTTTCACTTTTGTCAAATTGATTTTCATTATTGCCATATTTATTTTCAGATTGGTAGAATATTTTTGTAATCCAGTATCAAACACCATTGTCATATTGAATCTCAGTATTGTCCTATTGAGTTTCAGTTTTGTCTAATTGATTTTCATTATTGCCAAGATAGGGCATATTCAAATGGGGCATTTTGAAATTAGCCTGACGTTACCTTACCTGACCTTACCTAGACCGCATCAGACTACCGGGACCTAACCTGGGCAAACTACCGGGAAAACGGTAATTCTTTCAATAAATACCAATAATTTGTACAATATTTTCTTGAGCTCTTGATTCCTGCTCCAGTATCAAACACCATTGTCATATTGATTCTCATTATTGTCCTATAGAGTTTCACTTTTGTCAAATTGATTTTCATTATTGCCATATTTATTGTCGTCAACCGGAGTCGTGAAAAATGTCGTTTACCAGGAGGCACTTCAGTAAAATGCTTAGTGACGCAATTAATAGAAAAAGAAGGAAATATTATTAATTATGCTAATATTAGAATGATGGAGTTATTGAATGAGGGAGAAAGATTGATATAATAAACATTTAAAAACGACTAATACCTCCAATTATTCACCCACCCACCTCTATTACTAATCATCCATCCATCCATTTATTTTATCTAACCACTAAACCATCCCTCCCTCTCCCCCTTCCTTCCCTCCTTCCCTTCCTTCTATCCACCCACCACCCGATCTGCTCCAAACCGCCCGAAGGGCGGTGGAAGGGCGGCCGCAGGCCGCCAGCCCTCCGCAGGAGCTAGCGGCTCCTAGCCGCCCGAAGGGCGGCGGAGCAGCTAGTCTTAAATAATCCTAGTTAATTAAGTAACTGTACAGCCACAATCAAATATCCACCAACACTTTCCTTCCATGGTAGAACATATCTTGGTTATAAAGAACAACACATGTATGATTTTGCAACACCTCATAATAATAAAAATAATAATTGAAGGGGTTGAGGTGTTGTATGATTATATTTTGCAGCACCTCATAATAATAATAATAATAATAATTGAGGGGGTTGAGTTGACGTAAGGTGTTGTATGATTATATTTTGATATGATACTGATTAATTTGTAAGATGGAAGGAAAGTGTTGGAGGATATTTGATTGTGGCTGTATAAGAATAAGTTTGGCTCCACATATGATAATTATTCTCTCTCTGGAAGTACTGGCCGGGGAGAAGCAGTGACATCTGCAAAAAAGGATACAAGACAAATTAGAGGACAACAATAAAAAAGTGTTTTGAAACTGGCAATGAATAAATAAATAATAATGAATAATCTACTAGTGCTGTAAAATAATTAAAATATTTTGAAATTTAAAAACTATGAATGAAATGCCAAGAGAATCAATGCTCATACAAATTAATACATAAAGCAGGGAGAATTTATATTGAAGTTATAATTTTAACAAGTAATTATAATTATGAGGAAGCTGTTGACATACAAACATACAAACAGCAGGTATAAACACTGTTGAAAAAGTGACAAAAAAAAATAAAAAATATTTACAGTGTCTTAAAATTAAGGAGCCTGTGATCGTGTATGAAAATTGGAGGCTTCTGATTCCTCCTGTGTGTGTGTGTGTATGTGTGTGTGTGTGTTTGGAGGCTTCTGATTCCTCCTGTGTGTATGTGTGTGTGTGTGTGTGTGTTTGGAGGCTTCTGATTCCTCCTGTGTGTGTGTGTGTGTGTTTGGAGGCTTCTGATTCCTCCTGTGTGTGTGTGTGTATGTGTGTGTGTGTGTGTGTTTGGAGGCTTCTGATTCCTCCTGTGTGTGTGTGTGTGTGTGTGTGTGTGTGTGTGTTTGGAGGCTTCTGATTCCTCCTGAACATGTCACCAAACAACAAGCTCCTTCCATATACTGTATTTCGTTTCTATAATTTCCTGACTTTCTTACATTATTCTTCTTCTTATGTTTCGTTCTCCTCTTTCTCAAAACAAGAATATAATTATTTATATTGATGTGCGTGTATGTTTATTATAAAAATACGTGTGTGTGTGTGTGTGTGTGTGTGTGTGTGTGTTCTTACCTATTTGTATCTTTACAGGATTGAGTCAAGCTCATAATGTCCCGTATATTAAAATCCTATTATCATATTTTTCTTTAAAGTTATGCATGGTTTTGACACACACCACTTCTTATGGATGGTAATTTGTTCCATGTGTGTGTGTGTGTGTGTGTGTTTGTTTAGATGGTAATTTGTTCCATGTGTGTGTGTGTGTGTGTGTGTGTGTGTGTGTGTGTGTGTGTGTGTTGCTAATGGTGTATGCCCAGGGTGTGTGTGTGTGTGTGTTGTGAAAGGCGGCAGACATGCTTAAAGAAAAAACATCTCACCCTCTCTCTCTCTCTCATAATCACACATACACACACTCCCTCTCTCTCTCTCTCTCTCTCTCTCTCTCTGTCTCTCATAATCACACACACACACACACTCCCTCTCCCTCTCTCTCTCTCTCTCTCTCATAATCATCCCCCCCCTCTCTCTCTCTCTTTCTCTCTCTCTCTCTCATTTCCCCTCATTTCTCCCTCCTTCCCTCTCCCCTCTCTCTTTCATTTTCCCTTTCTCCTCTCTCTCTCTCTCTCTCTCTCTGTCTTTGGAGTGACATCGTGTAATTTCCGTAGACTTAAATTCATCTTTATCACGTTCCATCCACACACACACACACCACAACCAAAAATGTGGGTTTTGGGAATAGGTAAAAAATGTTGTCGAATCCCACATTTGACCTATGGGTGTGCAAGATTAGGTCATATGGGTGGGGTTACTAGAAGGGGGCGCTAAATTTTATCCGTTTTCCTCTACGATGCACCGTATTTGAGTTATGGCCACTTTTTTGGAAATGTTTTGAACCTATTTTTGACCATGAAGATCTATATGGATTTGGATGAAATTTGGAATGGAAGTACAGTTGGTAAATTGAGCTAGATGTTTTTTTTTCATTTTGTCTCTATGACCTTCTGTTCAAAAGTTATGTCAATTTTCGTTTCTCAAAAAAACTGACCAAATTATGACATTGATAAAAATAATGTTCAAGGATTAATTAAGGGGGTGCGGGAGTAGGGGGACAGGCTAGGGCGGGGGTTAAGGGGGTGCGGGAATAGGGGACAGGCTTTCTACCCACCCCAAGCCTGTCCCCCTACTCCCGCACCCCCTTAATTAATCCTTGAACATTATTTTTATCAATGTCATAATTTGGTCAGTTTTTTTGAGAAACGAAAATTGACACCCACACACCCACCCACGTCTCCACACCCACCCTCCCACCCACGTCTCCTTCCCACCCACACACACACCCACGTCTCCATCCCACCCACCCACCCACCAACGTCTCCCTCATACCCACCCACCCACGTCTCCTAATACCCACCCACCCACGTCTCCTTTGCACCCACCCACCCACGTCTTTTTCCCACCCACCCACCCACGTCTCTTTCCCACCCACCCACCCACACAGGTCTCTTTCTCACCCACCCACCCACCCACGTCTCCTTCACACCCACCCACCCACGTCTCCTTCACACCCACCCACACACCCACGTCTCCTTCACACCCACCCACCCACGTCTCCTTCACACCCACCCACACACCCAAGTCTCCTTCACACCCACCCACCCACGTCTCCTTCACACCCACCAACCCACGTCTCCTTCCCACCCACCCACACACCCAAGTCTCCTTCACACCCACCCACCAACGTCTCCTTCACACCCACCCACCCACGTCTCCTTCACACACACCCACCCACCCAAGTCTCCTTCACACCCACCCACCCACGTCTCCTTTGCACTCACCCACACACCCACTCACGTCTCTTTCCCACCCAGCCACGTCTCCTTCACACACACCCATCCACCCACGTCTCCTTCACACACACCCACCCACCCACGTCTCCTTCCCACCCACCCACGTCTCCTTCACACCCACCCACCCACCCACGTCTCCTTCACACCCACCCACCAACGACTCCTTCACACACACCCACACACCCAAGTCTCCTTCACACCCACCAACCCACGTCTCCTTTGCACTCACCCCACACACCCACCCACGAAAGCCTGTCCCATATTCCCGCACACCCTAACCCCATCCACCCCCTCCCAGCCTGTCCCCTTACTCCCGCACCCCCCTAAACCCCCCCCCCAAGCCTGTCCCCCTACTCCCGCACCCCATTCTTCTTCAACCCTTCTAATTCTTTCTTCAATCCTTCCCATTCTTCTTCCACCCTTCTAATTCTTTCTTCAATCCTTCCCATTCTTCTTCAACCCTTCTAATTCTTTCTTCAATCCTTCCCATTCTTCTTCAACACTTCTAATTCTTTCTTCAATCCTTCCCATTCTTCTTCAACACTTCTAATTCTTTCTTCAATCCTTCCCATTCTTCTTCAACCCTTCTAATTCTTTCTTCAATCCTTCCCATTCTTCTTCAACCCTTCTAATTCTTTCTTCAATCCTTCCCATTCTTCTTCAACCCTTCTAATTCTTTCTTCAATCCTTCCCATTCTTCTTCAACCCTTCTAATTCTTTCTTCAATCCTTCCCATTCTTCTTCAACACTTCTAATTCTTTCTTCAATCCTTCCCATTCTTCTTCAACCCTTCTAATTCTTTCTTCAATCCTTCCCATTCTTCTTCAACCCTTCTAATTCTTTCTTCAATACTTCCCATTCTTCTTCAACCCTTCTAATTCTTTCTTCAATCCTTCCCATTCTTCTTCAACCCTTCTAATTCTTTCTTCAATCCTTCCCATTCTTCTTCAACCCTTCAAATTCTTTCTTCAATCCTTCCCATTCTTCTTCAACCCTTCTAATTCTTTCTTCAATCCTTCCCATTCTTCTTCAACCCTTCTAATTCTTTCTTCTACCACCCTTCCCATTCTTCTTCAACCCTTCTAATTCTTTCTTCAATCCTTCCCATTCTTCTTCAACCCTTCTAATTCTTTCTTCAATCCTTCCCATTCTTCTTCAACCCTTCTAATTCTTTCTTCAATCCTTCCCATTCTTCTTCAACCCTTCTAATTCTTTCTTCAATCCTTCCCATTCTTCTTCAACCCTTCTAATTCTTTCTTCAACCCTTCCCATTCTTCTTCAACCCTTCTAATTCTTTCTTCAATCCTTCCCATTCTTCTTCAACCCTTCTAATTCTTTCTTCAATCCTTCCCATTCTTCTTCAACCCTTCTAATTCTTTCTTCAATCCTTCCCATTCTTCTTCAACCCTTCTAATTCTTTCTTCAATCCTTCCCATTCTTCTTCAACCCTTCTAATTCTTTCTTCAATCCTTCCCATTCTTCTTCAACCCTTCTAATTCTTTCTTCAATCCTTCCCATTCTTCTTCAACCCTTCTAATTCTTTCTTCAATCCTTCCCATTCTTCTTCAACCCTTCTAATTCTTTCTTCAATCCTTCCCATTCTTCTTCAACCCTTCTAATTCTTTCTTCAATCCTTCCCATTCTTCTTCAACCCTTCTAATTCTTTCTTCAATCCTTCCCATTCTTCTTCAACCCTTCTAATTCTTTCTTCAATCCTTCCCATTCTTCTTCAACCCTTCTAATTCTTTCTTCAATCCTTCCCATTCTTCTTCAACCCTTCTAATTCTTTCTTCAATCCTTCCCATTCTTCTTCAACCCTTCTAATTCTTTCTTCAATCCTTCCCATTCTTCTTCAACCCTTCTAATTCTTTCTTCAATCCTTCCCATTCTTCTTCAACCCTTCTAATTCTTTCTTCAATCCTTCCCATTCTTCTTCAACCCTTCTAATTCTTTCTTCAATCCTTCCCATTCTTCTTCAACCCTTCTAATTCTTTCTTCAATCCTTCCCATTCTTCTTCAACCCTTCTAATTCTTTCTTCAATCCTTCCCATTCTTCTTCAACCCTTCTAATTCTTTCTTCAATCCTTCCCATTCTTCTTCAACCCTTCTAATTCTTTCTTCAATCCTTCCCATTCTTCTTCAACCCTTCTAATTCTTTCTTCAATCCTTCCCATTCTTCTTCAACCCTTCTAATTCTTTCTTCAATACTTCCCATTCTTCTTCAACCCTTCTAATTCTTTCTTCAATCCTTCCCATTCTTCTTCAACCCTTCTAATTCTTTCTTCAATCCTTCCCATTCTTCTTCAACCCTTCTAATTCTTTCTTCAATCCTTCCCATTCTTCTTCAACCCTTCTAATTCTTTCTTCAATCCTTCCCATTCTTCTTCAACCCTTCTAATTCTTTCTTCAATCCTTCCCATTCTTCTTCAACCCTTCCCATTCTTCTTCAACCCTTCTAATTCTTTCTTCAATCCTTCCCATTCTTCTTCA
>JAWQEG010006916.1:2500-15000 GCA_033782935.1 Petrolisthes cinctipes
AGAGACAGAGACAGAGACAGAGACAGAGACAGAGACAGAGAGAGAGAGAGAGAGAGAGAGAGAGAGAGAGAGAGAGAGAGAGAGAGAGAGAGAGAGAGAGAGAGAGAGAGAGAGAGAGAGAGAGAAACTTACGCCACCGTGTCTGCCTGCCTACCTGTTGCCTCACCTGATGTGTGCGTGTGTCCTTGGTGAGGGAGCAACACCCGACCCCCACCTCCTACACACACACACACACACACACACACACACACACACACATAATTTCGCTGTGTTTACACCAACATATCACTCGTTCCAACCTTTACATCTGATTCGTCTATTTTTCTCTCCCTCTTTACCTACACACATCTTGGCCTGTCTTCACTCAAACACTTACACTCCTCCTCTACACATCTCCTAGCAGTCCACCACATCTCACTCACACACACTCTCACTGACTCACTCTCTCCCTCCCTCCCTCCGTCCGTCCCTTCCCGCCTACACTTCATACATCAACACGTTATTTTCTGTCACGCTTTCTTCTCTACTAACTGCTCATATATTTACACAGTTCTTTCCCACCTCTCAACACCATACTCCTTATTTGCACCTGTTGTTTATTACCTCACAGCTCGCTCACCCACGAACCTCACCTTTCAACGGGTGGGTTTTGTACAGCCACAATTAAATATCCATAGACACTTTCCTTCCATCGTAGTAAATATCTTGGTAATAATAAAGAACAACACGTGTATGATTTTGCAGCACCTCATAATAATAATAATTGAGGGGGTTTAGTTGACGTATAAGGTGTTGTATGATAATATTTTGATATGATACTGATTTATTTGCACGATGGAAGGAAAGTGTCGGTGGCTATTATTTGATTGTGGCTGTACATTACTCTGCCCTTACCACATCTGTCCATCTGTTTATACCATATATGCCCTTATCATGTTCCTCACCTTCAAAACCAACCTATTGTAGATATAGATACCAAACTCCACATCCATACCATTATTCACCTTCTATTACCCTACCTGACACATGCCGACCACAACGGGATCAAAGTCACACCATGCACGACCCTACAGTTAATTAATTGACAGTCAACCAAGATACTGTACAAACAACACTATACATGATCTAGAGATTGTCTGAAGGTTGAATTCAACACATAAACATTAATGGTGAACTTTGGACAACATACTCTTCGTTATTTTCTATTATATTTTCATGAACAAGTGATGACATTAAAAGCATTCCACACAGGGCTTCGCTAAAGTGTACAGGTATTAATTAAAACATTACTGAATTATCACTATGAAATGCTGTAGACACGGTTCCTTACTACATACTTGAGACCACAACAATGCCAAGAGATGCAACAACAATATCAACAACATCAACAACATTCAGGCTTTAATATTCAGGTTTTCATTCCAATTATTTATGTTCTTAGGACTGGCAAAGAACTCCTGGGTACCACCACGCGAATATAAGACCGAAGCGAATTTCACCTCTCGACAACACATGATGAATATTCTGTTTGTAATGTAGTAGCATATTGAGACTTCCATACCCTCGCTCACCCTCACAGTTTAGTTCATCCTTCCTGCCCACCTCACTCCATCACAGTCCTCCCAACTCCCACCTTCCTCCCCACTCATCCACACCTCACTCTTTATCACCCATCACACTCCTCTTCATAACCCATCACACATCACATTTCTCCCTCTTGCAGCCCCCTCCCCACTCATCCACACCTCACTCACTCTTTATCACCCATCACATTCCTCCCTCTTGCAGCCCTCTCCCCACTCATCCACACCTCACTCACTCTTCATCACACATCCCATTCCTCCCTACTCCCTACTCATCCACACCTCACTCACTCTTCATCACCCAGTACAGTCCTCCTTCATCAACCCTCCTCATCACTCTTCATCACCCATCAGAGTACTCCATCTTGCAGTCCCCTCTCCACTCATCCATACATCACTAACTATTTATCACCCATCTCATCCCTCATCACCTACGTTACCCTTCACTGGCCAGGTCTCCCTTCGTCACCCTTCATCACGATGGTGTCTCTCCGAATTAGAGTTGCCTTCAGTGTTGTGGGGTGAGGAGAATTTCCGTAACCTCTCATGATCCATACATTCAGGTCATTAATTTTGGGCTCCCTTGACTTAAATTCCACAGGATGTCCTTTACGATAATACGCATTCTACCTCACTCAAATATCACTGTGTACAGCGCTACTAAATCTACCCAAACGTACAGACACACCGAGCACAGATACGCAAAAATAGATACATAGAAACACACATGCAAGTGAGTGATATACACATCCCTTTTCATTCATAACAGCAGTCCGGGGAGGGTCAGAGAAACCGATGATGGCATGTATTGTCCAATGTTTTTGTACTGAGTCTGGGTGTGTGATAAAGTATATATGGTGGGTTCCACAGCACCACCTTTGCTCACCTTAGTTCCACAAACCATAGATTCGCACATACGATGATGAACCTCCAGCTCTCTCTCCCCAACACACACACACACACACACACACACACACACACACACACACACACACACACACACACACAAGCTTGCCTCTAGCTTTCTGTCTCATCCATATTTATAAACACCTAACCTCCCCAGCCGAAATCACACAACCTCTATTTTCAGGTATTCTGCTCCTATTTTCTATATTCCCTACATATGGTCAGAGACAACATAGGGAAAATACTGGAGTTACTAGAGAGAGAGAGAGAGAGAGAGAGAGAGAGAGAGAGAGAGAGAGAGAGAGAGAGAGAGAGAGAGAGAGAGAGAGAGAGAGAGGGGGATAGGTGAACGTGCGGAACCTGCTGGACAAAGAGGTGAGAATGACAGTGGCAGGACATGCAGGGTGACCATTACAAGACAAATGACTGAGTGAAAAAGAATGGTTGAGACACAATGAGCGAGGTGGTTGGTGGAGAGGCAGCAGGTAAGCATAGTATACCCTTCTCCCAGCAGTCACCTTCACCTGCCTTCCTGTCTAATAATTACTTGATGACTCCTTGCTTTCCTCTCTCTCTCTCTCCCCTCTACTACCGAGAAAATGCTTAACATTACTCGCTCTGTGCCTATCTGCCTGTCTGAATTTCTCTTCCATTATCTCTCACTCACTCACTCATTCATGCACGCACGCACACACGCACACACACACACACACACACACACACACACACACACACACATACTCCCGCTCTATCTCACACACACTCATACAAACATACACACTCCCTCACACACACACACACACACACACACACACACACACACACACACACACACACACACACTTCCCCTCTATCTCACACACACACACACACTCCCTCTCTCACACTCACACTCACACACACACACACACACACACACACACACACACACACTCCTCAAGGTAATTTTGTACCTCACCCCCGCTCTCCCACCCCCTCCTCCCACATCTTACGACATCAGACTCCCCCTCCCTCCCTCCCTCCCTATATACTTCCATCCTCTCCCTCCCTCCACCACGCCTCCTAGCTACGTACCCCCCCCCTACACCCTCCCCCTCCCCCTCCTATAACAACCACCAACCACTGTGTATCAAAACCTACCCCACATTTTTCCATTCATTTTTTTTGCCGTGTCGTGGCGTGAGATATAAAAAAGAGACAGGGTTCCAAATAGAGGATAATGCTTGGTAGTTTTGGCGTCCCCACACCCTCGGAGCTGTTGTCATTCTGGGTCACGCACGCTTCTTGCTACACACCACCCCACACCCCACACCCCACCCAACCTGGCTCAGACGACCTCGCCCTCAGCCCTGCCCCGCCCCTCTGTGTGTGTGTGTGTGTGTGTGTGTGTGTAGGGGAAACAGGAGGGGAGGGTAGGTTAGATTTGTAGGGAAATAAAACAAAGTGTCTAAGTAACTCGTGTAAAGTGGCCCATGATTATTGTTTACTCTTTCCTCTTCCTGAACTACTACTACTACTACTACTACTACTACTACTACTACTACTACTACTACTACTACTACTACTACTACTACTACTACTACTACTACTACTACTCCGTGTCAACAGTAAGTGAATAGTATAATAATGATAAGTTACAAAGGGGATAAGAAAAAAACAAAACAAGGTTAGTTGACATAAAGAGAGCAGGAAAATCTCGAGGGTCACACACAGATGTATCCTTATAGCTTCCTTTGACCAGGTTCACATTTTTCCTCTCTCCCAGTCACAGTGTGTTGTTCAATGTTTGGGTTGCTGCTGGCTCCTCATTCACAGGTTCGTCGTCGTCCTTGGCCTTCCTCTTTTTACAATCATAGTTCCTAGCCTCCTATTCCTTTCTCCCATCTTTCCTTCTTTACTTGTTGTATCTTTCAATTGGGTGTGTGAGGTCTGGGGATTTACTATTGAGTTTGAAGATAGCCACATTCCCTCGCTGTGGTAATTATTATTGTGTTGATCTTGTTTCTCTTTATTCCATTACATTGACCGAAACAAACAGTGGAGTAGAGATTTTCTTATGTATATCGTTATTACTCTGAATTTCTCTTTCTTTTCATGTTTTTTTTTTGTTCCTTTTCCTTGCTCTTTCTCCCGCAAACACACGCACAAACATAAGCACAAACACACAAACACAAATCAATCACAAACATACAAACACAAAGCAACCACAAACACACCACACACACAAAACAAACAAACAAACACACACACAAAACAAACAAACACACACACACACGAGCATGCACACAGACACACACACACGTGTAAATATAGAGTTTTGAAGAAATTGGCCGAAACTTCTCGTCGGACAAGGTAGTGTTGGCAAATAAAGCGGTTCCATTCTGATACGACCTCGTTCACATTATCAATATTCTTTTGGGAAATCACGACGCGTATTAGTGTCAGTGGTGATGGTAGGATTAACGTGGACAGGGTTTCGTATTTATTCATTTAAAAGATGATAATTAATTCCCATAGTGAATTAAAAGATGCATTAATTAAGGTGGTAATTCTTTTTTGGTACAATGGATTGCCTTGATTCCTCCATAGTATGCTAGGAAACAGGACCTGGCAGAAGAGCAAAAGTAATGGTGTTCTGTTGCTTGGAATAGTTTGGAAGGATTCAGTTGCTCCAGATTTACCAACACAAAATTTCCCCCTTAATTAACTCGACAGAATGGCGTATGGAACAACAACACCTTATGTAGAGGGAGCCTTTATTGACAACGTGTCTTTTCTACCTCCTAGCTAGCTGCCTTTGACCTGAAAATGCATCAGTAGTGAAAAGAAAGAGAAATTCAGAGTAATAACGATATATATGAGAAAAAAATCTTTACTCCACTGTTGTTTTGGTCAATGTAATGGAATAAAGAGAAACAAGATCAACACAATAATTATCATAGCGAGGGAATGTGGCTATCTTCAAACTCATATAGTGTTAACACGTTCCTTATTTAATTAACCAACTCCCATACACAGTGTTTGCTTTGTGTTATCTGTGTTGGTTTCTCACTCACTCACTCGGTTCTGTCATCACCTGCCACGCTGTGTCCTCGGTCGGTCGGTCGGCACACCCTCCCCCACCTCTCTCTCTCTCTCTCTCTCTCTCACACACACACACACTCTCCCTCTCTCTCCTCTCATCCTTGGTTACTCTTCCCAAGCCCTTGACCCGTCACGCATACCCTCAACCTTGCTCCTCCCTCTCACCCACCCAACCTCGGTACCTTCCACCCACACTCTTTCCTCTCTCTCACCTTCCACTCACACACACACACACACACAACTTAAAACAAAAAGAAACCCCAAACGTAAAAAAAAAAAAAAAAATCCAAACTTACAAAAACAAAAAGGAACCCAAACTTACAAAAAAGAAAAACAACGACTTAAAAAAGAAAAAAAAAGAGCTTAAAAAAATCCAAGCTTCAAAAAAAAAAGAAAAAAACTAAAAGAAAGAATAATAATAATAAAAAAAACGAACCCGAACCCGAACCAGCAGCAGCAGCAGCAGCGCGCACTCTCTCTCTCTCTCTCTCTCTCTCTCTCTCTCTCTCTCTCTCTCTCTCTCTCTCTCTCTCTCTCTCTCTCTCTCCTTTTCATCACTTTCACTTCATCTTTCACTAACAATCCTCCCTCACTCCACCTTCCTCCACCCACACTCTTCTTTCTCATTTCACTCACCCCACTTTCCACCCATACTCACCTCACCTTCAACCCACACACCCACTCACCCACCCACTCCTTTGTCTCACCTCATCAGTCTCCCGGCTCCTGTCTGCCTCTCACAATATCCATTAAATTTTCTCTTCACCTCAGTCAGTCTATGCTATTTTTCACTTAAGCTTAACTCACTCCCATTCCTCACACTCACCTAACACTCACCTAAAGCCACCTCCTATCACCTATGTTCTTTGCAAACATTTCGCCACCTATGGGTACCTCATTTCAATTTACCTCCACCCTCTCACTTCATCTTTTCCATTCCACTTCACCACTCACCACCATGTGCCTCATTTCAAGACCCAAATAGTCACCTAGATATATATACTTACTCCCTTTCATCTCCTTTCCACATGCATCACCTCACCCACACCTGAGGCTATCCACGTCTCCACTCACAGAAAATGTTCCGCACCTCCTACACCTGTTTCTCAACACCCACATTACTCCACATATCCCTTTATCTCTCACGGCTATCTACCACCTCCCCATCATTACGTGACTCCTTTACTTCCATTCCCTCCTGTAATACCGCCTATGCAATATAGGTGTGGTGAACTGGTTCGTGTAATGGAATGGAAAACCGGTGTGCTGGGATATAGAATCATACCTGTAAGACTGGGTGCTGCTTGATGTATTAACTTGTAACACTGTACAGTCGTGGTCAGTAATGATTATCCACATATGGGTAATTCAAACAAATTGCTGTCTAATGTTTTCAAGTTCCCATAATTATGATGTTATTATTTTGATTAGTGAGTATGGGATTAAAATTAAGTAGACGACGCTGCAACCTATTTATTGAATAATTAATTTCCCAGTTAACAAACAGAGGAAACACTAGTGAACTCTTACATGAGCCACCTCAATATGGAGGAATATTATTGACCACGACTGTACAGTACATACACATGATGATGATTCATGACAGTTAATTGCGGTGAAATCAGTTCATACGGAAACTAGACTATAAGGGTGTAAGCGGAGGGACAAACCATAAAAAGGATGGAAGCTTATGATAGAAACTTTACACCATAATAATTATAGTGATATGTTTGTAAGAACGGTACCTTATGTTGGATATAATTATGTATCGCCTGTACTAGGAGTCTGTGGAATCAGTGAGTGGAACTTCTTTGTGTGGTGAAGTGAATGAGGCTTAACTGGGATTTCTCAACACCCAATTTTGGATGGAGAGGCGCTGGTGCCTGACCTGCTCCATATGGTGAGTACTAATGAATTAATGAGTAGAAAAAATAGGAGTGTCGGTAATAAGGAAAAACTAACTATTATAAATTTAAGTCTCTATATTTGGAAGGTTCCTTTCTCCTATTGTGGTAGTCACACTCCTTAGACTAAAAAAAAGGCTGATGGTTAATTAATGAAATACCTCAAGCGTAGTAAAACAAACCAAACACACACATGCTGCCAAACTCAATTGTAATGAATTACAGTTACTGATATTTAACCATCCGATCCTCCTCGTACAGTCGGCAGCATAAGTTCGCTTCATTTCCACCTGCGTATGTATTAGCTATAGTCATGTTGTAATACAATTTTAATGCAGAGATGACAGATAGAGTTCACATATGGTAAATTATGTATGTTGTTGGAATAAAAAATGGTTCAGAATGGAACTGTCTGGTCATATTTGCCATATTTAGTACATGAGATGGACGCGAATTTCTGGTGCCGTCTGTACCTCTTTATATAATGGATAACCAGAGCGTGACCTGTTTGTTTTCTGTACGAATGTGTAAGTGTCTGCTTATGAATATCATGTATCATGTATAACATTGGTGTGTGAATGTATATATGTATTGTCATGTGCATCATCGTATGTGCTTCTAAAGAAATGTGTGGGGTGTGTATGTCTGTTTACTGTGTGTCTGTGTTTATATAAATCATGTAGTGTCTGTGCATGTTTGACTGCATTTTGTAATGTGTATGTGTGGACATAATTATATGTTCATGTGTGTGCCAGTGAGAGAGGGAGCAAACATCTGTTGGTGGTGACCTCAGCTTTGCAACACAAGGCAACACAAAATCGTGCCACTAAGATGTCAATCCCGCATTGCCTTCACTGCACTGGAAGAAAAACAAATCCTTTGGAATACAAATGAGTGTTGGCATATGTCAGGGAGTTGGGTGAGTAAGCCTGATTATTTCGAGACCTGTGAAACTTGGTCTGAATATCTAGTTTGGCTAGTTTGGCTAGTTTGTATTCTATATCTCAATTCGTTGTAGTCATTTCGTGCTTCCCTTTTTGTTATCAGTTGCTACTAGCCACCAGCCAAAGTTCAGTAACTACCAGTACTTAAGGGAGGTTCTGTAGACTTTCAACCTGACGACTGAAGGACCAGGAATATCTACGACACCGTCTATCCTGTTCAGTGGATGGTTTGATGGACGTGGGGTGTACCGTTTGACATCACATCCAGCTGTGTGTGTGTGTGTGTGAAGTCCCTCTCCACTACCTTGTATCCTGAGGACCGTATCGCTAAGGGGAACTCCACGGACTCATGTGTTTGGTGTTGTGGTTGAGCAAGTGGAGCTGATCTACTCGTCGCTTCATGGCATCTTCACCCCGTCCTTCCCCAGTTACTATCTATCTACTTCTTGACTGACCTTTTCTATTTGTTAATTTGAGTATGGTCTGAGTACTATCAGTTAATTGTATTAATTATAAGCTTGAAAACGTGTGTGGGCTTATTATGTATGAGCGTGATTGAGTGTGGGTGTTGTGAGTGTATTCTGTGTATAGGATATATTTTGTAACTTTTGGTTTTGGGATTACTGGGATATCTTTGTTTAAATAGACTTATGTTAAAATTGTTAATCTTTTTTATTCTAACCCTGATGAATGTGTATCCGGTGGCTCAATGAACAGTATTAAATGACAGTGCTTGGCAAAGTACTGACAGCATACTTCATTGACATGGTGCCTAGAACAAAAAGAAGTATTTCCAGCTGTGGGTGTGTGTGTGTGTGTGTGTGTGTGTGTGTGTGTGTGTGTGTGTGTGTGTGTGTGTGTGTGTGTGACAGGTGTGAGTTGACAGGTGTGTGTATGTGTTGAATGTGACATGTGTGTGTTGCAAGACAGGTGCGTGGTGAGTTGGACAGTTAGTGTGACAGGTGCGCGGTGTGTGTGAATATGACAGGTGTGTGTGTATGACAGGTGTGTGTGTGTGTGTATGACGTGTGAGTGTGACAGGTGCATGGTGAGTATGACAGGCGTGTATATGTGTAGGTTGAAAGTGAGAAACTAGTGGTGAATGAAACAGATTGTGAATATGATATGAATGGAAAGAGCAAATGTTGAAATTGCAGTGTATACGTGTAGCATGTTTATCGTACAGAGACATGTGTGTAGCAAAACTGGTATGTATATGTGTTTTGTGTGGCCTTCGTGGGTAAAGTGCGACAGGGGAGATGCGACATGGTTAATATGAAGTGGATGAGACGACAGGGGAGGTGCGGCAGGGTTAATACGACGAGGGAGAGACGACAGGTGTGAAACGACAGGGGTGAAACAACAGGGGAGATGTGACATGGTTAATACGAAGTGGGTGAGACGACAGGGGAGGTGCGACAGGGTTAATACGACGAGGGAGAGACGACAGGGGTGTGGCGACAGAGGTGATACAACAGGGATGGTAGAAGAAGAGAGGAGGCAGCACAACAGCACCACCAAGTCACGTTTACCACATCAAGCCTCGACCATCAATCCAACAACAACTACTATACTGTCACAACATTACTCCTTCACCACCACCACCACCAACCACTAGGCTACTTGTTGTCACATTGCTGCACTTTCATACCTGTACTCGATTCACTCTCGCATATGCCAAACACATATCACACACACAATCGTAACATAAACATTCACACGGACAGTCATGCAAACAAACACATACAAGCACAAAAATATAAACACAAACTGACTCGCACACAAACATATGCACACAAACGCACCAACACACACAAACACACAACGCACATAAACAAACACACACACTCACAAACGCACCCACACTCGCACATAAACAAACACACACACATACTCCAACAGAGGAAACAAAAGGAGAACCTTAAAAGAACACACACCCCATCTCACTCCATGAAGGGACAAGTGTTGGAGCAGGTCAGTCAGTCAGTAAGTCCCTTCTCCTCTCTCTTACTCACTTCCTCTATATTCCTGTCAGTTAGCCTTGCCTCCTTCTAGTTTCTATTCCTCTTCCTCCTCCTCCTCCTCACTATTATCCACTTCCTCTATATTCCTGTCAATCAGACTTGTTTCCTATTACTTTTGTTTCTTCCTCTTAATCATCCTCTTCCTCTCTCTCATTTTCTGAACATGACTCATTCTCACTCTTCTTCCATCCTCCCCTTCTATTCCACTTTCTCCACTCTTACAACCTAACTCTCTAGGAACTATATTATTTTCCATTCTTACTTTCCTCCCTACCACTCGCCTCTAAGCTAAGTCCTATATCCAACTATTTCCATATTCTCCCTCACCATGGCTTTCCTCTCTAACTCAGACGTGGCTTCCCAACAAGGCAGACATTCTCATTTGGTGCTACACCTTCACAACGAGGCAAAAAGTGACACCCAGCTATATCAGTCCTCCCACTAACCACTTTCCATCCATCTTTCCCGCTTCTTATCTATTATTTTAATTATCATCACATTTGGCCAGAGAATCATTTATATATAGACAGGGAGACAGAAACTGGAAGGAACTAGAGTGTAAATACAGTGAGTGTGAGTGTCTGTGTGTGTGTGTGTGTGTGTGTATGTGTGTGTGTTACTGCAAGGCTGGACACAATAATTATAGACACCGTGAAGCAGAACACTGTAAACATCACACCCAATACACTCAACTCCTCGCACAATCACACGCACATTCACACAAGCACACGTAGGCATTCACACCTCATCTCTCTCATAGCTTAGGACCAAAATGCAGGCACGCACGAACGGACCCACGCACGCACACGCACGCAAAAACGAATATCACACCCCCCCTCTATTTATTTTAAGGGTCGATACTGGTATGGGTGGCATTGTGAAGGTGAAAGTAAAGCTTGTGGGATCCTTACGTGTGTGTCAGTGTGTGTGTGTGTGTGTGTCGGTGTGTAAGTGTGTGTGTGTAAGTGTGTGTGTGTAAGTGTGTGTGTGTAAGTGTGTGTGTCAGTGTGTAAGAGTGTGTGTGTCAGTGTGTAAGAGTGTGTGTGTCAGTATGTAAGTAAGTGTGTGTGTAAGTGTGTGTGTCAGTGTGTGTGTGTGACTGCAACACTAGTCTCCCTATCCTTACTTTCTCGGCTTCCTCTCCCAACCCTCTTTTATATTTGTTTTCCTTTCCTTACTGATCTTTTTCTTCTTTTATCGTCTACGTCCATGCAATACTGTGTGTGTGTGTGTGTGTGTGTGTGTGTGTGTGTGTGTGTGTGTGTGTGTGTGTGTGTGTGTGTGTGTGTCCTTATTTGTCTACGCATGATAAAACGGAACAAATTAAATTAACTCTCATGACCTTCCTCTTTCAACTCACTCGCTCATTCGCTCATTTCCTCACTCACTCACTCAATTCCTCACTCCCTTACTCATTTCCTCACTCCCTTACTCATTTTCTCACTCCCTTACTCATTTTCTCACTCCCTTACTCATTTCCTCACTCACTCACTCATTTCCTCACTCACTCACTCATTCACTCACTCACTCATTCACTCCCTTACTCATTCACTCACTCACTCATTCACTCACTCACTCACTCTCCTTTATCATCATCTCTCTCTTTTTCCCACTGGTATTTTCTATTATTATTATTGCTGATTTCTCCTACATAACTTAAGGGGAAAATTCACTTCTGTTACTTTGGAGTGCCTTGATTCCTCCAAAGTATGCCAGGAAACAGGACCAGATGAACAAAAATAATGGTGTTCTGTTGCTCGGAATAGTTTGGAGGAATCATTTACTCCAGATTTAACAACACTGTACTGTCTTCCCCCTTAATTAATTTACATATATTCTGAATCTTTCCTATATGTGTGTTCCAGTTCAGATTCCTTATGCTCCACTTTTTTTTTTCTTTTCCTTTTTCCCCTCTTCTTTTTCCTCCTTCTCCTCCTCCTCCTCTTCCTTTTCCTAATATTTTCTGTTCCTCCTTTAGTTCCTCCTCCTCATTCTCTCCTTTCTCTTTATTTCTTCCTGTTCCTCTTTCTCCTCCTCCTTTTCATTTTCCTGTTC
>JAWQEG010006916.1:25000-31781 GCA_033782935.1 Petrolisthes cinctipes
GGATATAAAGTCTCTCCGAGGATATAAAAAATAAAAGAGAACTCGTATATCCCATGTGGAGAACAAGACTAATAAAATAAAATACAGTGTGCTTTAAGGACGCTGTGATCGTGTATGAGGCTTGGTGGCTTCTGATTCCTCCTGACTATGCCACGAAACAAACTCTATCCATATAGGTGGTGTTTCGTGGCAATGTTTGAAGGACTACACTAACCTCCATTTTTCTGATTGCAGCACGGGGTCCCTTAAAAGAGTACACAGTAAGGGAACATTCAGCCATGCAGCCCTCAGGTCGACCCTCGCTATCTGATCAGAGCGAGGTAATGAAGTCACAATACATTCGTAATTAGACCGAGGACTTAAAGTGAGGTTTGTTTGTGCATGAGAGGCGACAGACCACACGAGGAGGTGGGAGGGTTAGGTGGGAGGTGGGATGGTTACAGGGGAGGTGAGGTTTTTAGGTGGGAGGTGGGATGGTGGTTAGGTGGGAGGGAGGATGCTTAATGGGAGGGGTGATGAGGATGGTGATTAGGTGGGAGGTGGGATGGTGGTTTGGTAGGAGGTGGGATGGTGGTTAGGTGGGAGATGGAATGGTAGAAGAGGGAGATGGGATGGTTAGGGGGAAGGAGGATATGGGGGACTTATTTTTTGGAGGGTGAGCAGAGAAAATGTGAACAATTTGGAGAAAGAAAAAATAACAATAATGAATCGAAGAGACATGAAGAATAAATGGGTAATGACGATTTAAAGGTAAAAAATAATTATATCTGGTGGGCTCTGTGATGTGGCAATAATGATGATAAGTTCGTATGTTTTGAGTTGCAATACATCGAGAGACCACAGTTACCAGATTCGTGCTAGGTGTTTTTTTACGAGAACCAAAAGAACGAGACGAGGTTTTCATGAATAAATAAATGGGTATATATATATTAAGATTCGGGACGAACACACATTCCTTTACGTAGTCTTCACCAACACTTCCTTCACACAACAATAATAACACATATTTTAGAGACTGCTAATAGTAAACAGAAGGTGCAGCAGCAACTTCTTAAGGACCCAGTGTTGTAGTCAGAAAATTGGTGGAGGTTATCGAGTCCTTCAAATATTGCCACAAAACACCACCTATGTTGAAGTAGCTTGTTTCGTGGCATAGTCAGGAGGAATCAGAAGCCACCAAGTCTCACACACGATCACAGGGTCCTTAAGGTGGTAATTCTTTTTTGGTACATTGCAGTGACATGATTCCTCCAAAGTATGCCAGGAAACAGAACCAAATGAACAAAAATAATGGTGTTCTGTTGCTTGGAATAGTTTGGAGGATTCAGTTGCTCCAGATTTACCAACACAAAACTTCCCCCTTAAGGCAATCGTACAGTCACAATACCTCTAGAGTCGGTGCATCATTAAGATTCATCACGTGTTTTATTTAGGAGTGTTGGGGTGTGTGTCTTTAAACGATCGTCATTGTGTTTTATTGAACGTGTGATCGTGTGTACTGTATGTGTTAATTGTTTGCTTGTATGGAAAATTAATGCACTCATGAATAGATATGTGTGTGTGTGTGTGTGTGTGTGTGTAGATGTGTGTGTGTGTCTGTGTGTAGGTATATGCATGTGTAGATGTGTGTGTGTGTGTGTATAAGATCGGTATTGTGCATATTTGTTTGCGCGTGCACGAGTGTGTGTGGCCATGTGTGTATGTATGAGTGTGTACGTGTGTGTGAGTGCTTAATAAGTCTGGCCTCCTGAGGACCTAATTAGAAAGCCGTAATCCCAGCAGGGTTCACCAGACATCCAGACCTTCACTTCTCTCTCCCTCCCTCCTCTCTCTCTTTCTGTTTCCTTTTCTCTGTTTGTCTGTCTGTTCATCTGTCTGTCTGTCTGTCTGTCTGTCTGTCTGTCTGTCTGTCTGTCTGTCTGTCTGTCTGTCTGTCTGTCTGTCTGTCTGTCTGTCCCAATTATCTATATTGATCTATTTTTCTTCTTTATTTCTCCATGTCAGATTAAAGATTAATAAAAGAACAATATACATAAAGGTTAGAGACCAAAACCACTAACAACAACAACAACAACAAAAAGAGAATGGTATAGTAAGCCACGAAAGACGACGACAACAACAACAACGACGAACACTGGTATAATAGTTGCGGTGGTGGCGGCGGCGGCGGTGTCCTGACGTAAGCAAGGCCGGGCCGGGTAGTACGAGTGAGTAAGTAAGTAACATAGCGGCCTAGTTGTTGCATCACCTCCTACCGTATAGTCTGCTGGGTCACGCACACCGCCGACACCACCACAGACAGCTTGCTTCATTCACCCCAACACCACCGCTTTCTTGTATGACCACTTCGATCACAGGCCACCATTTCTATACTCCGATCACAGGCCACCATTTCTATACTCCGATCAGAGGCCACCATTTCTATACTCCGATCACAGGCCATCATTACTATACTCCGATCAGAGGCCACCATTTCTATACTCCGATCAGAGGCCACCATTTCTATACTCCGATCAGAGGCCACCATTTCTATACTCCGATCAGAGGCCACCATTTCTATACTCCGATCACAGGCCACCATTACTATACTCCGATCACAGGCCACCATTTCTATACTCCGATCACAGATCACCATTTCTATACTCCGATCATTATATTATTCACCCACCACACACCATTACCAATATTGTACTACCACCCACCACCATTACCACAACTACCACCAACACACACGGTTACCATCACCACCTACAACAACAACAACACCACAAAAAAAAGTTATAATTATCGCCAATAGTGTTTGACAACCAATCTTTTTGTTTACATTGTAGGCCATTAGGATCTTCACTTCATCACCGAGCAAGTCACAGCCAATATCTTTCCAATTCATACCACGCCGCTAACCCACACAGCATATATAATGATCTTACTCCATCCCATAACACCTCACCCAATTAACAGACTCCTCAATCCATGAACAGTGTGTTGAGGCAGCATCTATAAATAGGTGAGTGAGCGTCTACAAGGATCAGCTCTAGAGGCCCTGTGGTTCATTCAGTCCACGACATTGAAGAAACAAACACCGACCATGACGACCGACCACACCCACCAGATTTACGAGACCAGGGATGATGATGACAGAAAAGGACGTGAATGGGAGAGAGAGGCCGAGGAGTGAACGAAAAAGAGAAGGACGAAAACGACGACGAACACAAGTATCAGACAAGGACGAAGACGAAAATGAGGATGAAGGGGACAACAACAACAACAACAACAACAACACTGTCAGTAACGAAAGGAAAGATGAAAGAAGCTGAATATGGAGATCAGCATTGAGGTAAAGACGAGTAAAATGACTGAAAAAGAAGAGGGCGATGACGACTACTACTACTACGGGAACAACGATGACAGTTATAAAAATCCCTATGTAGTATGTCCACTCCTTTAACCAGTCAGTAGCATCACCATCACGGTTGGTTACACACGACAACTTCTATCATAACATCGTCAACATCACTGTAGCCTGGACCACCGAGATACTCAAGTCTTACCCTTTTTTCTATCCAACTCCCTAATGCAAGAGTCAACTAATCGGTACTCTCAGTCCTTCACATAATTCTACACAACAACTGGTATACAATGACAACCTATGGAACACCAGCTGACTGACTGTAGCAGACCATCGCTACTAACTGGACACCGGAGAGGATCACTTGTCTAGGACTGATATATAAATTGATATCCACAACCGTATCACCAACATTTCTACACCATCATCACAAACAGCAACCTGAGCTTAACAACTCCCCCTTCTCTATCGGCAAGCACCATCACCACACCACGTCCTCCTCCCTCATCATACAGAACTGCTCCTCCGACAGCCACATCCACCTCACTATAAGTCTTCCCTCCCATTCATTCCCTTCCCTACTTCCATCTTCATCTGTATCCGTCGTTACTCATGTTTCTCGAGTATTTCCTACCCAAGCCGCCATTCTTCTCTTTTCTCAGCCTTGCCACTTTCTACCTCTTCCTTTTCGCATTCATTTCCTTCCCTACTTCCTTGTTTTTTTTTTTCGTATCCCTCGTTACTCGTGTTTCTCATATACTGTATTTCCTTCCCACCCTTCATTCTTCTCTCTTCCCCAACCACCTCACTTCCTTTCTCTCTATTTCTTCCTATTGCTGTTACTATTCATAATATATTCTTGCATGAAACTCGTATCTTCCTCCTTGTCGTAATTCAGTCTTTCTTCCTTCACACCTATCGATTTTCTTACGCTCTTTCCCTTCAAAAGTTTTCATATTTAAGAAAATTAGAGCCTCGGACGCTCATGTTCAATTTTATCACCACACGTCTCCTACATGCCACCTCTCCACGCCTCACCTGCTTCCCTTATACACGCCTCATCACGACCCGTCCATCACCCCTCTACACGCTTCCTATTAAACCTCCCATCTATACACCTACATATACCATTCAGACCACCTCCACCACACATCTTCTCCCTCTACACAAACCTAATCATCAACACATGCATGCACGCTCTCCAATCTCATCTCCTTACACATCTCCACCTCTCTCCCTCTACACACATCTAATCATCAACACACGCTCTCCAATCTCTCTCTCTCTCTCTCTCTCTCTCCACATTCCACACATCTCCTCCAAACCCCCTCCCTCTCTCTCTCTCTACACACAACTAATCATCAACACACGCTCTCCAATCTCTCTCTCTCTCTCCACATTCCACACATCTCCTCCAAACCCCTTCCCTCTCTCTCTCTCTCTCTCTCTCTCTCTCTCTCTCTCTCTCTCTCTCTCTCTCTCTCTCTCTCTCTCCACGCCTCCTCGTCCTGCACACACGCCCACTATACCCTGAGCGTAGTGGCGTGTTGAAGTGTTGGTGCCTGAGCTGCCTGTCCCACGCCTGACACAATCTGACTTATTATCTCCCTTCTCCTTCAGTCTCCATGCCCTGCCAATCTCAGTCACTCTACCTCCTCCTCCTCCTCCTCCTCCTCCTTCTTCTCTTCCTCTTCTTCACATATCCTTTTATATCAAATTTATTCTTTCTTCCTTCATTTATCTATCTTTGATTCCTACGTTTATTCATTTCTTAGTCGCTTTTCATTCACCTTATCATGCAATTCCTTTTATTTTCCACCTTCTTCTCCTTCTCTTCCCTCTCTTTTCAACATTTCTTTTTTTTACCAGTATCATTCTATCAACTATCTATCTATTTATCTATCTATCCATCTATTCATTCATCTATTCATCCAAGTATTTATCTCACCTCCTCCTGCAAGAGAGATAGATATATACGGTATCAACAGAAGAATGCAGTGGGAGAAATTATCACACTAGCTAAAGGAAAAAGGAAAATAATAATAATAAAAAGAAAAGAAAAAGAAGGGAAGAAGAATGGGGAGTGGTTTGTGCGAGAAGAAAAGGAAACAGAAAAGGAAGGAGATGGAAGAGGAGGTATGAGAGAAGGAGCATGCAGAGTAAGGAAGAGAAAATGAAGAAGAAAGGGAGAGATGAAGGAAAATGTTTTAAGAAAAGGATGCCTTAGACTCTTAGAGGATGTGAAGCAAGGTAAAAGCTAAAGAAAAAGTAGGAAAGGAAGAGGAAGGAGGAAAAGAAGGAGGAGGAAAGAGAATGAGGAGGAGGAGGGAGGAGGAGGAAGGAGGAAAAGGAGGAAAAGGAGGAGGAGGAAGGAGGAGGGAGGAGGAAGGAGGAAGGAGGAGGGAGGAGGAGGAAGGAAAAGCAGGATGAGGAGGAGGAGGGGGGAGGAAGAAAGGAAAGAAGAGAAAGAAAAGAACAGGTTAAAAGGAAGACAGATGAAGGTTGTGTCGGAGCAGAGAGCGAACAACACTACATCACTAGAGAGGATGAATATAATGGGTTGGATAATGCCTCTGATGATGGTAAACAGTATTATTAATGATGCTGGTGATCCTCTTATTCAGTGTGCTCCTTATACCTTGTCCACAATTATTAAAAGTGTTGGAACAATTTATGACTTCCTCGCTATGACTTTAAGAACGTAGAGAAGTCTATTTTATTTTTATTTTTTTTCCCTCGACTTCACTGAGGAACGTTAATGCATAATTACTTTATTATTCAAACCGGTTTTTAAATTCTCCCTAACTGTATTAATAGCAGCATAATTCTTCTGGTAATTTGTTTAAAAACTTATATATATATACTGTGAACATTTTGCAAGGGAGGGTGTAGCTGCCCAAGACGAAACTGAGCCTCATCTGATGGCCTTCAAGTACTGGGGTTAAAATGCAGGACTCAATGTATCTGATCACAGGATTCATTTCAGGCATCATCTCTCATCCAGGGAGCAAATACTTGAAGTTGTGTTGAGGTGGATATTGTGTGTGTGTGTGTGTGTGTGTGGGTGGAAGGCTGACCAAGGAAAGAGTTCCCTGACTGTGGCTCACATCCTTCTCCACCCTTGTTATCATCACCATCAGCAGACACCATGCTCAAACTGGCTCTCCTATCCTAACTAATGACTGGTTCACTTTGTACCCTTGCGCATATATATATATATATATATATATATATATATATATATATGTGTGTGTGTGTGTGTATGTGTGTGTGTGTGTGTGTGTGTGTGTGTGAGTATGTGTGTGTGTATGTGTGTGAGTATGTGTGTGTGTACGTGTATGTGTATGTGTGTGTGTGTGTTCTGCAATGTGTTGTAACAGCACATGTATATATCTTTTCTTATAAGCCCATGGGGGTCAACTGGCCTGGATG